>CAKJTV020000284.1:0-224674 GCA_917862395.2 Heliconius sara
AGATTTTTGGGAGGGGGTTGGCATGGTTCCCCGCCTCACACGATTACCTTTTCATTAAAAGGTTTTTTTTTTTTTTAGACAAAAATCGAGAGGGCTTTTTCTTTTAAACCCGGCGCGTTAAAGTTTCCCGTGGGTTAAACGGATTTTTTTAAGTTTTTTTGGGGGCCCTTTGGGCTTTTCAGCGTTCTTTGGGTTCGAAGACAAAATTTTTCAATTTAAGTGGTTCCCCAAAATATTATAGGATACATTGGGCCAAAGGGCTTCCACTTTTTAATTTTTTCTTACTTTTTATTTAGATTTCCTATTTTTTTTGGGAAAAAAAAAAAAAAAAAAAAAAAAAAAAAAAAAAAAAAAAAAAAAAAAAAAAAAAAAAAAAAAAAATTTTTTTTTTTTTTTTTTTTTTTTTTTTTTTTTTTTTTTTTTTTTTTTTTTTTTTTTTTTTTTTTTTTTTTTTTTTTTTTTTTTTTTTTTTTTTTGTTTTTTTTAAAATAAAAATATCATTCCATAAGGTGTAATGTACTGACGCACCTTTAGATCGGTCAAAGAGACGATTAGCCGATGAGTTTCGAGCGTTCTTTCACTTCGGAGATCGAATTATGCAGGATTTTTTGAAATTGCACTTTAAGATTTTATATAGTGATAAAATCCCGTACTGTATTTTTTGCAATAGTACAAAAACGTTGCTCGCTACGTTTGTCGACGGCGAAAAAAAACCTAATTATTCTTCGACTTACTAAAATTATTCTATCGACTAGAGGTTTCACCTTTTTTTTTAGACCTGATGCGGAATGGTATTTAACCGGCGCGACATTCCCAGTAATCCTACCTGAAATTTCAGGTCCGCAGAGAGTATCCGGACACCGCGCAAAGGGGGTGCTCTTCGCGTTACGAACCAATCTCCCTTCTATAGGATTCCATGGAACTCGACGCTCAGGCAGAAGGGAAAAATCTTCCCGGACCCTCGGCGGCCGTCTTCAGGCCAGTTTGGGTTACCCGTCGAACACTCGCTCAAAAACGAAGGAAACGATTTAATGATGAAACGGTTCCGCTGCCGGGTTCCGGAATAGGAACCGGATTTTCTTTCGCTCAAAGGGCGTTATTTTTCAATTTAATATAGAAAAATAAAAAGAGTAAACACGCCACACAACATAAGATCTCTCCTTGAGCTTAGGATCGACTGACTCGCGAGAAGCAACTACTGTTTCACGCGAAACCCTTTTTCCACGTCAGTCCTCCAGGGCCCCGCTGGGTATGTACTACCACCAAAACTGCCCCCGACGGAGGCCCAAGCGGGCTCCCCCCAGACCCTTCTGCGCTCTACCCGGCGAAAACGCCCCATAGTTACGGCATCATAATGACGCAGAGCCGCGTAAACGCGCGCCGCCACGTGCCCGTAACGGTAGGTATAGGCAAAAACGCTTCAACGCCATCCATTTCAGGTGTGCTTTGGCAGGTGTAGGTCGTTGCCATCCTTAGCGGATCCGACTCATGGCACCGTCCTCCTGCGAGGACCAACGCCTTTAATGGTCCCATGAGCGTTTTTTAGTCCGCTTCTTGAACCACTGCGTTTTTCATCCCACCGCGCGGTCGCTTACCAAAATTGGCCCATTTGGCCCTGCATCAGACTCCGTATCGATTCGAGTAAGCCGGAGTTTCACCATTTAAATTTGAGAATGGTTGGCCTGTCGTTTCGGCCCTCATTGCCTCAATCTTCGCTTGGGTTACCGGATGGAATGGTTAATAATCGACGCCAAAATTCCTGAGGGAAACTTCGGCCGAACAGCTTACTTGAGGTTCGATTAGTTTTCGCCCCGGGTATACCCAGTTCCGACGATCGATTTGCACGTAGATCGCTACGGTCCCTCCATTTGGTTTCCCCTGATCTTCGATTTGACCAGGCATGAGTTCACCACTTTAGGGTCCCATGCATACTGTGCTCAAGGTCGCGCCTATATGTCACGGATTGGAAAACGAGACGCCTCGGGAGTGCGGGAGATCGATCGAGACCGGACGCTCCAACTCACTGTAGCGCGCGACGAGCGCGGGCCTTCATTTCGTGAGTCTTTCAGTTTTGTGAATTATTAGATATAAACTCAATGACTCGCCACACCAAGGGTAGAGGACTCCTTGGTCGTGTTTTTAAGACGGGGGCTGCAGGTGCCCGAAAATGGGAAACATCGCAGAAAATTGATACACGCACGTCCGAGACAGCACGGCAGCGGACAGCAACGTGCTCCAACGTCCCACCGGGCAGGAAGTCGGAAGACGCATTAGAGCTTGCGTGGGCCGGGAAAGCGCGCGAGGCCCCGTGCGCCGAAACGTATTTGCGTACCGTCGATGCCGGCCGGCGGTTCCGTCACGGGTTGTGGCAGCGCTGTTTTTGGACGAACCGCAGGGCTCCGGACGGCGCTTAGGCCGAGTCGAACGGAAAAGCGATGATTACTGAGAGAGAGGCCACCGTCATCATTTCCATCATTGTCTCCAGTTGCTGTTGGACAACGCGCTCGCACCGCCCCCCCACCGGTAGGCCACACACCGACATGGTGGTCAATATTTGAGGGACCCGGATAGCGAGCTGTGCGCTCGCACTCACGAAACCGCCATTGACGCGGAACGGCGGGGGGCCCTGAGTGATGCGCGCGCGCTTTTTCGGCGTTTTAAGTGTGGCAATTGTTTTTTTTATGCAGCCGGCCCTCAGACAGGATGGGTTTTGGAGTAACCCCCACCGCCCCCCCCCCCCCAAAAGTGCGTTCGAAAAAAGCGATTTAAAATGTGTCCTGCAGTTCACACCTATGACAGTCCAGTTAACGCGTTCTTTATGACGCGAGCCAGTGTATCCACCGTCCAGGGGTAGTGGTTTGCGTTTTCCCTTTGCGCGCGATCAGTAAAAAAAAGTTCGTAGGCTGCAATTGGAGGGTTAAGAAAAACGATTTTTATATCTTATTTATTAACAAAATTTAAATACAAATTAATTTTAAACTAAACTATATCTAAGATTCTGCCTCAATGTTGGAAAAAAAAGTAATCTGCCCTTTAAACCCAAATTAATCTAATTAACCTATGTGTTCGGGCCAAGAGTTGTAACCGAAACACCGCACAACACACCGCGGCGTAGCCTTTGACAGTCCGGCGCTAATATGTGAAGGCGTGCCTATTCGGAGCGGCGCGTAAATGCCGGATTAGCATTCATTAGCATACTCATTATAGCATAGCAAGCAATAAAGCAAATTTTAATTGAAATACTATTTTTATTATCATCTCGTAATCTCAGCTAAATAGTGTAGGCCACGTTCCCCTACATTTTAGTCCTTCGAGCCGGATAGTATCTAGCGAATATCTAAATAATATCTATGAAAAGACATTTAAGCAAAGACGTAGCGTTTAGTGAATATCGTGACTTTAGTGGGTAGTGTGTTGAAACCAGTTACATAATTTCTTTCTAACGTTATAATTAACGTTGGAAACCAGCTTCAGCAAAGGCCAATTAGTGTGGTTAGCCAGTATATCCAGCATCCTGTCATCAAGGAGCAGAAGAACAATATTTGGCTACGAGTTTAAAGTCGGGCTAAAAATCATCAGCAAAACAGCAGCAAAGGACGTAGCGTCAAATATCTCAAGTAAGATCATTCTATTTGTTTAAGTTAATATAACTAATATCTAGATTTTTTATCTAAAAATGGAAGATTATTTAGTACAAATCAAATCGAGATTAGCGAAGCTATTATTAAGATAATTATAATATAAAAAAGGACAGCAAAGAAAGAAGATCTGAAACGTATTCAAAAGGCGATTAAATAATTTAGAGTCGTACTGGTCCGAGTACGAGGCAAATCAGATCGTTACGTGAATTTAAAAATCTGAGTCATCCATATTTTCTTACTCTTTAATACGAAACCACAAAGCCCTAAATATACTGAAACCAAATCTTTCATACTTAATCAGTTAAATCAGATAGGGGAGCCTCTAGAGAATTTCGAGACCAACAGTACATACTCGACAACGGACGCCAAGTGTAAAACACCAAAAAAAAATCTTAAGTAGTGTAACGTGTATCATAAAGTGCAGTTTAAAATAAATATTATCATACAAAATGAATTCCAAAAATAGCAAAAGATAATGGTAATATTACTCAGAGGGCGTGTTAAGCCATCAACATCATCTGGGCCAAAGTCCACCAACAGCAGTAGAAGTTTTCGACCCCCAATGGTTCAATGATTGACAGAAAAAAATTTCATATAAAAAAAGGAATTTCCCTGCCTGAAGATCTATTTAGGTCCATAAAAAAAGCAGTTTGATGTTACAAACACCGTTTTTGAATATAAAACGAAAACGAAACCCAAAAATTTATACATCTATAATATCGGTGAAAAAGTCGTTTAAATGATATCGAAAAATCGTTGAGCTTTTCTTTCTGAACCGATAGATTTAGATGATTAGACACTCGGTTAAAAAACTTTTTAAACTACGTTCCAAAAAAGGTACGGATGGCTCAGAGAAGCTACCTTATTGGAGAACCAAAAACAGAACCATGGAACAGCAGGCTAGGAGGTAATGTTGAAATTTAAATTTTTCCTGAACAGACGAAGGTGAAAAATTTGGTGGCAATAATAGAAAATATAGGTAACGAAAAATTTAAAACCCCAAAACGGGAATTGATATTGTAGCCATCCATCGAGTGCCTCATGGGGACCAACAAGATCGAAGGCCACCAAAAAAATATTATAGTGAAATTCACGAATAAAGTAATGGCCCAGAAAATGGTTGAGTGATATCGTAAATGTGAAGCCCCTGGACTCCAATAAACTTCGGTATCGGATCACCGACTCGCGTTACCTAAATGAACATTAACATTATATAAAGCAAATTTTCGACCAGTGTCGTGACGCTGGCAAACAGCACGGGTATAAGTATGTTGGGTTTTTAAACACGGTACAGTCCTCACACGGAAATGGGGCCTCGCCTGTCATCGGCATTAAAAATTTCCTCGGATATCCACAAAAAATTAAATAATCAATTTGTTTTTTTATGCTTAGAAAAATGCTTTTTACTATAATAATTTTTCTACTTTACAAAATTTATATTAAGAAATATTTACTTATGTATATGTTATTTGTGGCTTTTTTCACATGCATAATTAATTTGACATGTTTGGGGTCATCCCTTTGTACTCCATATATTATAGCTATTTTCAGGCAAAATATTGTATTCATGTAAAACTTTGTTACTAATCATTAAAAAAAATAAAAATACAATTTATATGGACAAAGTTAAAACTACGTTTTTGAACGGGAAATTTTATACGTTTTCTGAAAAGGTATAATAAGCTATTCGAAAATCTTTATTACTGCGAATTTCTTTTTCAATCTTTCAAATCAAGGCCTTTCTACAAAATGCACCTCTTATATGTACGTTTAAGGTGTATAATATACTTATGTGAACCGTATGCGATGGAAAATACACTTTGTTTTCTTGTTATTACCAGAATGTCGCGGCTTAAAAACTAAAGCTTAATTTCATATATTGAAATTCTGTCACACAATACGATTTTTATCTTTTAAGTGGAAAAAGTGGTTAAAAAAAATATTTTTAGGATAAGGCGAATTTATGGATTCACTTATAACGTATTTCGTAGTGACCCCCGACTTTGAAGGATGTGGACGGTGCGACGGCGGGTGGTATACGTGCTGGTTTCGTATCGGTGAAATGAGGCGAGCCGTTCATTTCATGGAGCCGTGTTGCGCTGCGACGCGCGCCCGTTCCCCTCACCCCTCGTAGAACTCTTTATTAATTTCATAAAGAAAGATTATTGCTGGGGTTTAAAAAGCCGTCTAATCCGCCTAATATGTAGTACACTTTAAAACAGTATTTTGATAACTTACAGGTCCCTTTTACATTCTGGTTATTTGAAAAAGTTTTCATTGTAGGGGATTTTATGTTTCTAAAAGAGTAGCAAAATTCCATTAAGTATTTAAACCCTTTTTTCAGTGATTATAACCATCCTGTAAGTATTTTTTATAACTTTATGAAATCCTTTAAAACATCAAAATAATAAATTTTAAAAACAGTAATAGCCATATACTTGACTTGTTTATACCCATATTACAGATTTGAATCATTTTTGCGCCAATTTCATAGTGTCTCTTGATAAAAAAACTAATAAAAATAAAAAATGTTTATTATGGACAAACCAATGATTTCCAAAAAAAATTTGTAAATTGCAATAAAGTTTTTAAAATCTAGTGTTGTACTTAATAAAAATAATTTGGTGGGGGGGGGGTTTTAATGTCACACCTATGCCAGATAGGTATCATCATATTTTACTTTTTTTCCATTAGTAATCCGAAAACTAACTTTTTAGCCAATAGCCTAGTATTGTAACAATTTTCCCCAATTCAAAAATTTGTTTATGTCGACCCAGGCCCTAAAAGAAAGATTTTGGGGGAATTTTTTTTTATGGCAAAACGGCTGAAGGTGCCTCCAGTATTTTACGATAAAATGTATGGCATTATAAAACAATGTACCTACTAAATCAGTAAAATGTTCCAAAATTTCCTATTTGGTTAATCAGCTTTAGTCACATTTTTTTAAAAAAAAATAAAGCGGATAAAGTGGAAACTTACAAAACTACCGACTATGAAAAATTTGCTTTGTACAGGATAGAATTTAAGGATATATCAAAAATTTGCTATGATCCCCTATATAAAATTTCAGTCGAAAATAATTTTTTTAATAACATTTCGATTATTTCTGGAAAATATATTCTTTAAATTTTTACAAGCACTTTAAGCATTCAAAAACAAATTCAAATCATTAGGTACAAAATTGGGCCTGCAAATAATCCTTTATAAAGTGATTTATCTCCCAAAATTTCAAGTCAGTTTTTTAAACGAAATATTACCCTATGATTTTTCGACATAGACGTATCCTGAATGAATACAACTTCGATCTCAACTTAACAAGTCCGTTGTATCGGAATCTGAAACTTAAATGAACTACGTACGCTAGATACTTCAAAATCAGGGGGTTAGAAACAACCCCCAAAACTTCCAAAATCGTGTGCCCCAGCTTATGTGAACCCTTACTTTACTTATTAATTTAGTCTCAAAGAAGGTTGTTTTCTTTAGTGTGGAAATTGCACGAATAAAACCAGTTTTTAAAATGGTGATTTAAATCCAATGTAGAAAAGTAGAAAATTATCGCCCAATATCGATATTACCAGCTCTTTCTAAAGTTTTGAGAGATTAGTCCACAAAGCTATATACCCTTCGCTACATAGGGTCAATATTCCTGAACAGCATGGCTTTGTCAACTTCGCTCAACAAGCACTAACCTAGTAGCTTACACAAATCATTTATTTGACAGCTTCGATAATATAAGCAAGTGGATAGTGTTTACACAGACTTTCGAAAAGCTTTTGATACAGTGGATCACAAAATTCTGTTGGAGAAACTGCCTTTAATGGGATCCGTGGTAATTTATGGCGTTGGTTTAAGTCATATATACTAATCGTACTCAAAAAGTTGCCGTTGGTGGTTACGAGTCAGTTATTGTGCCCATACCTCTGGCGTCCCACCAGGGATCCATATGGGCCCCTATGTTTTTAATGTTTATTAATAATATTAAGGAAATGTTTTAGTTCTGTAACATTCTACTCTACGTGGATGACCTAAAAATTTATCATACTACAGATAATCTCAATGACCACTTCAAGTTTCAAGAAAGATCTTAATAACTTTCAGCATATTGTAAAGACAATAAAACTAATTTAAATTTAAATAAATGTAAGCATATCATCTTCACAAAAAGAACAACTTAAGCCAATTTGTTATAGATTATATGATGTGCAGCTTGAAACTGTAAGTCCATTAGAGATCTTGGGTCCTGCTGGATCACAGGCTTCATCTTGATTACACATTGAAAGCATTAAAAATAAAGCCTCTCTAAGATGTATGGCTTCGTTATGCGATTACCACAAAATTTTAGGCGTCCTTCTTCCTATCTCAATCTTTATAAGGCCTTAATTCGCTCCCAGGTTTGAGTTACGCTGTGCATGTAGGAACCCGTTATATAATAAGTACATAGTAAGTCTTGAAAGTATTCAGATTAAATTTTTACATGCCAGCAGTACAGATGCTATGGCAATCAAACGCCGTATATGCAATGCTTAAAGATTATAAGCTCATTACATTAAAAGCAAGAGTCTAAGCAGCTTGAAGATTATTTTGTATAGTTATGCCACAATAATTATGATTGCCCTAGTCTGGTTAATCAAATTTGGGTTTCTGTATCCAACTAAACACATTGCCGCAATCCTTGTCGATTATTTGCAACCAATCGATTTCGCACAAATGCCCGGTTTAAACGTCGACCACTATACAGAATGGTCAACTCTTATAATCATCACTTAAGTCTATTGATATTGCGGCAAGCGTCCTAGCAGTTTTCAAAAAAAGCAATACATTCACGGCTTAAATAATGATGTGTTTGGCGTACCTCCGTATATATTATGTTATATTATAATAATTGTGGTAAACGGTGTTGGTGTTACATTTATATATTTTGTTATGCTGTTCTTTTATTTATATGTATGTGCACTGTTTGTTACCCCAATAAATAGAAAAAAAAAAAAAAAGAAGTAAAACGCGGCAACTTTCGCGGCAGGACAGCAAGCGAGCGAGTACGCCAGTACTAGAAGGTTAGCCAGGATTCAATAGCCAGTTGGATGATATGTGTTATCAACGCCTGTTCAATCTTATTAATAAACGATGAATGATTACAGCTCTACTTAAATATTACATAGATATAATTAATAATCTATATTTATAATCTATATTATGGTAAAACGCTTTCCGCTTGCCATATTATTTAATTCCGGTCTATTTTTCTTTATTAGATTAATCAATTTAATAAGATTACATTATCTTTCAATAGCACGTTAATTACTTGAATATTAATTTATAATTTTAAGGCGTTTTCTAGGACTATATCAGTTGATTGATATGGAATCAATATCGGAGAGGTGGGAATACGAAGACATTCTCAAACAATACAAACTCGTTGGACAGCCATAGATACGTTACATTGGAGATCGATGCGGGAAATGAACGGAGAAGACGGAGAGTACGAGTATCTATGTAATAAACATGAAAAAGAATATAATAATATAAAGAAAAATTTTAAACTCTAATATGTTTTCGGTATCATATCGCGAAAAGTACACACCGCAAATAAATATTCCATCCTTTAAAGGAAATTATCAGCACTGGTTGGCTTTTAAAAACCTTTTTACAGAAGCCATACATAAAACTCTTTTATCTAATTCACAAAAAATGCAGTTCCTTAAGGAAAAGTTCTAGGGGAACCAGAAAGACTAATACAACATCTGACTATTAGCAGTGAAAATTATTTAACATGTTGGGAAATTCTAAATCATCGTTATAATAACAAAAAAACATATTTTTACTGCATATAAACACATTATTATAACATAGCGACGGCACAGCACAATCATTATTCACACATTAAAAAGCTACATGATACAACTTTTGAATGTATCCACGCCGTTCGTATATTTGGGTGTCCGATACTAGCTCGTGGGATCCACTTCTTGTACATATTTTGTCACAAAAATTAGATTCAGAGTCGTATACCTCTTACATAGAATCATTAAAATATCCACAAGAATTGCCGACTTTAGAAGAATTCTTAAAGTATTTAGAAGGAAGTTTTCTACTCTCGAATCAACTAGAAAGAAACAAGATGCGTCTAATACTCAATTTAATGTTTTGATAGCAAAAACCATCCTCAGCAGCATAAAACTTATACATTTCGTAACAACAACTATAAGCCACAACACTCATCAAGACCATTAAAATCTTACACGTGGCAAGCACAAAATGTCCTATTTGTTCGGAAGAGGGCATGGAATTTTCTAGTGCAAAAAAAATCATAGAATATCCATTACAAACAAAATATAAAATCATTTCACAAAAACAATTGTGTAACAATTGTTGTATAATCATAAACGGAAATAGGTGTATTTCTTTGAACGATGCCGACTTTGCAATGGAAACCACCACACGCTGTTACCACGAAACCGGAATAAATTTGACGCCAAGCGGAAAGCAAACTACAGCTATTGCGCAAAATAATTATGTGGAAAACAATGACGTCTCAATCAGCACTTTACATTTACCTATCAATAAGTATAAGGAAATATTATTATCGACAGCTAAGATAAATGTCATTTCTTCAGATGGATCAAAAATTATTATGAGAGCACTTATCGATCAGGGTTCTCAAATTTCTCTAATTTCTGAAAACGCAGCACTAAGATTAGGCTTAAAGAGAACACAATGTAAGGGTGTTGTAATTTTCGGAGTAGGTGAAAAGAAAGCAACTGTAAAGGGATGCTCAATATCACTTGTTTTTTCAATACAACAATAATTTTTCTTTTAAAACTGAAGTTTATATTATGAATAATTTAATAAAAATTTGCCGAGTAGAAGTTTCGAAAGGCCAACGTGGCCACATCTAGAGCACATTAATCTAGCGGATCCAGAATTCCATATCAGCAGTCCAGTAGATCTTTTATTAGGAGCCGATATTTATTCAACAATAGTTTTGGCAGGTATTATAAAAAATAATAGCGAAAACCAACCTATAGCTCAGCAAACTCAGTTGGGTTGGATCTTATGTGGGAATGCTCAATTTTTTAATTGTAACGTCGTAATTAACAATATTGATGACATACAAAAATTTTGGGAAATAGAGGATATTGCCGACCAATCAAATATGTCTTCAGAAGATCTTGAATGCATAAATAAACATAAAGCAACAACGAAACGATTAAAGAGTGGTCGATATGAAGTTCGGCTGCCTTTGAAACCCGAAATAGAGAACAATTTAGGTACATCAAAGCAAGTAGCTATTGCACAATTTAAAAATTTAGAACGTAAATTTAATAAAAATAAGAAATATGCAGAGGATTATAAGCTATTTATAAACGAATATATTAATTTAAAACACATGACATTATGTATAGAAAATAATATTAATACGATATCGGAGTATTATTTGCCACATCACGGTGTGGAGCGAGCAGAATCTATCACTACGAAACTACGTGTAGTTTTTAACGCCTCAGCAAAAACTTCGAACGGAACTAGTTTAAATGATTTTATGTATCGTGGTCCAAATTTACAGCAGGATTTACAGATGCTTATATTAAAATGGAGGAAATATCAATACGTTTTTACCTCAGATATCGAAAAAATGTTTAGAAATATTTACGTACACGAATCGGATCAAGCTTATCAAAAAAATGTGTGGCGAGAGTCTCCTGAATGTCCTATTTCATTTTATCGACTCTAAAACTGTAACGTACGGAACTAAAGCAGCGCCTTTTTTAGCACTTATGACATTAAGACAACTCGCAGACGATGAAAGGCGAAAATTATCCCGACGCCAGCAAATATATTAGAAAATGACTTTTTTGTCAATGATCTAATTAGCGGAGCTTATAGTATTCAGCGAGGTCAAGAGCTAGTAAAAAATTTGGACATGCTTTTAAGGTCGGGAGGGTTTATATTGAGAAAATGGAGGTCAAATCAAGCGGAATTATTAAGCATTATCGACGAAGAATGTAAACTAAGGACGGATTCGAATATATTTAATTTTAAAATAGAAAATACTAAAACTTTAGGCTTATATTGGAATTCGCAACTAGATAGCTTTTCATTTAACTGTAATATATCAGAAAAATCATTTTCAAAACCTACTAAACGAATCTTGCTTTCAGAAATATCTAAAATTTTCGATCCATTAGGCTGGATAGCACCAGTTGTACTAAAATTAAAATTACTATTTCAAAAAGTGTGGGAATCGAATTTAGGATGGGATCAAGTAGCTTCCGACGAAATCTTATCTGAATGGATTTTGGTACGATCTGATATAATAAATATTAACGAAATTAATATATCTAGGTGGTTAAATAGTAGAGAGGGTGATTGTATAGAGCTGCATGGATTCTGCGATGCATCTCAAAAGGCATACGCATGTGTAGTTTATGCATGTGTTAACTCGTCAGTCGTACTAGTCGCTGCTAAAACAAGATTAGTTCCTTTTAAAAAACCGATCTCACTACCTAAACTCGAACTTTGTGGAGCATTTCTGTTATCTAAATTAATACATAAAATAATAACTAGCTTAAACAATCATACTATTAAGTTATATGGTTGGTGTGATTCCATGGTAGTACTAGGATGGCTACAAGGCGATCCCAGTCGTTGGAACGTCTTTGTTGCCAATAGGGTTAAAAATATAATAAACATAATGCCTAAAGATAATTGGAGATACGTAAAATCGACGGAAAACCCCGCCGATATAGCAAGCAGAGGAAGTTTAGCAACGGAATTAAAATTAAACAAATTATGGTGGCAGGGACCACATGGGCTGCTTAATAATGCGATTCCACAATATAAAGAATATTTTACTAATCAAGAAAAGAAGAAATGCCAAACAAATATAGTACAAAATATACAGAACTCTTATGACATAATAACGGAGTTATTAAATAAATATAGTTCATTTAATAAAATTATAAGAATATTAGCATGGGTCATTCGAGCTATCCACGGCAAGCGAAAACAATGGAGCTGCGAGTATCTCACGTTACAGGAACTAAGATATGCAAGTAAAATAATAATAAAACATGTTCAGTGTTCATATGCGCGGAGACGCTCGTTAGTGTTAGACGCGTTATTATCTTATTATTTAAACCGGTTTCTACAAGCGGCTGTGTTTGTAACTGCGTATACTAGTTATCTACGATGTTATTTACCTTTAAGAATATTAATTATTATGGACGTAAATAGTAATACTAGTGTTAATGGAATTGAAATTAATGTAGAAACAGAAATGATGAGTAGAAATCAATGCTTGGGGGAAGGAGAAGAAGAAGAGAATCATAATGATTTTTCAATTGAAAATGAATATTTAAGACCTAGTAAGAGGAATAGAGAAAATGATACTGAAGAGTGGACAACAGTGGAGAGAAGAAGTAAAAGATTGACGCTGACGTCTGAGAGATATATAGGATCAGAGGAGAGCATAGAAGTTTGTATTATGGGCAAAGATCAAGTGCCGAAGCAATTTAAACTAGCAAAACTTTTAAAAGCCGAAAATATACAGAACGTAGTACGAGTAAAATATTTAAACTCATACAAAGTTTTGATTTGCTGAGAGAAGTAGGAAAGTGCTAATGAATTATTAAGCTCAAGATACTTTAATGACAATGGATATAAGCTATATAAAACTATGGAGACTAATTACACATATGGGGTTATAAAAGATATTGATTTGGATTTAACGGACGAGGAAATTTTAGAAAGTTTATATTGTTCTGTAAAGATTATGGGAGTTAAACGGCTTATGCGTAGAAATAATTTTAATGGAAAATGGGAGACAAGAGAGGCTATGAGGATTTGTTTTGAGGGGTCGTCATTACCGTCTCAGATAAAGATTTTCGATACAACAGTGAGAGTATCACCATTCATTTTTCCTGTAACACAATGCTCACGCTGTTGGAGATTCGGACATTCTGCTAAAATATGTCCATCCAATAAAATAATTTACCCAAATGTGGTAATGATCATCAAAACTGTGAAATTTCATCTTTTATATGTAATAATGGTTTTTTTTTTTTTATGGAAAAGACATGGCAAACGAGCGTGCGGGTCACCTGATGGTAAGTGATTACCGCCGCCCACGACCCCGTGCAACCCCAGAGGAGCTACAGGTGCGTTGCCGGCCTTTAAGATGGGTTGGGCGCCGGGGCCCGGCATTACCTGATGCGAAACGCAGTGGCATAAAGCCACTACTTCACGCCGGTTTTAAATGCCGGAGGTGGTAATGATCCGGTCGAGTCTGCCCATGCGTGTTGCCATTGCTGGCGACGTGACTCTACCACACGTACTTTAGTCGCCTCTTACGACACCACCAGTACCAGGATGATCCTATTCTAGGCCGGGATCACACGGCACAAAATTGCGGGGGAAACCACATGGCAATGGCTAAGAGTTGTCCAGTGTATGTAAAAGAAAAGAGAATTCGTGAGCTAATGGCGGAATTTAATTGCACTTATAAAAAAGCATTGACTATATATGTTCCTCCTAGCCCTCCCACGATGCCAATTATTACGGAAAAATCGTTTCCCTTAATTAACAATACCAACCACACAGACATTTCTTTAGAAGATGAAGTGGCCGTGTGATCCCGGCTTAGAATAGGATCATCCTGGTACTGGTGGTGTCGTAAGAGGCGACTAAAGTACGTGTGGTAGAGTCACGTCGCCAGCAATGGCAACACGCATCGGCAGACTCGACCGGATCATTACCACCCCCGGCATTTAAAACCGGCGTTAAGTAGTGGCTTTATGCCACTGCGTTTCGCATTGGGTAACGCCGGGCTCCGGAGCCCACCCCCACCCCTCCTTGGAATATGGTAGCGGACCTCAAATACAAATTACCCCAGGAGGGTACCAGCTCCTCCGGTGCTGGAGAATCCCTCCCTGAGTGTTCATACTCAGGCCGCCCTTCGAATTCTGGGGAGGGCAAAGTTCCGCGCTATAGACAGGGCAAACGAGACGTACGCTACACGGCAACCCCTTCCACGCTCAACGTGGACTTTTGCAATATCAGGGGTCTACATTCCAACCTGAATGCCGTCCACCACCATCTCGAGACGGCACGGCCGGCCTTGTTTTTCCTGACGGAGACTCAAATTGCCCGACCGAGCGACACAGCCTATCTCCAATACCCCGACTACAAAATAGAACATAACTTTATACCTCATGCCGGGGTCGCTGTGTTCGTAAGGGAGGACCTAAGTTTCCGTCGTCTTACCCATTTTGAAGGTCGGGACCTGTCTAGCATCTGGCTCCGTGTTGACTCGGACGATCGTGCCCGAGTCTACGCATGCCTTTACAGGTCCCACAGTGGTAATGCAGAAACGGATGCAGAACGGACGGACGGAAACGGACGGACGGTCGTGATACTTGGCGATTTTAATGCGCACAATGCCAGTTGGCTTGGATCACGCACCACCGACCACGCGGGGAGGGCTGTAATTGACCTTGCTACGGCGAACGGATTGTCCCAATTGGTTGAGTCGCCTACGCAACTCCCGGACGTGGACAATCATAATGCCTCTTTATTGGACCTTCTGCTGACTTCACATCCGGAACAGTACCAGGTTGTCGTCGATGCCCCTTTGGGGTCTTCTGACCACTGCCTGGTACGGAGTGTTGTGCCCATTAAGCGTGGCAGCTGCAGATCACCCGCAACTCGTCGCGTCTGGCACTACAAGTCAGCAGATTGGGATGGGATGCGTACTTTTTACTCATCTTATCCCTGGGGGCCGGTTTGCTTCTCCTCTGATGATCCTAGTAACTGTGCCGCTGCCGTTGCCGACGTGGTTCTACAGGGCATGGAACTTTATATTCATAGCACTGTAGTGCCAATCAGTGGCAAATCACAGCCTTGGTTTGATACGTCTTGTAAGCTTGCTGCCTCTAGCAAACGCGAGACATATCAAATCTGGGTTGAGGCACTGGCTACTAAGGATCCGGAGGTGAAAACCTCAAAAAGAAAGTACAACCGAGCCTCTAGGTTCTTTAAGCGGCAAATTGCCAGAGCAAGGTCCGAGCATATCGCCAAAATTGGCGAGAAGCTTGGGAGCTACCCATCCGGAACTCATCAGTTCTGGGCGCTCTCAAAGGCGGCACTTGGCAACTTAAGCCAGCCTTCGCTTCCGCCATTACGCACGGGAAATGACATCTTGGTCCATACGGCAAAGGAGAAAGCCGATCTCCTGGGCGCTCTCTTTGCCTCAAACTCGACTTTGGATGACCAAGGAACAACGCCGTAGACCATCCCGCGGTGCCAGAGCTCAATGCCTGAGGTTAAGTTTAACCAAACCGCTGTTAGGCGAGCTCTGTCCTTTTTGGACATCCACAAGTCGAGCGGGCCAGATGGCATCTCTCCCTTAGTGCTCCGTTCTTGTGCTCCTGAACTGACACCGGTGCTAACGCGTTTGTTTCGGCGCTGCTACTCAGTCGGCGTAGTCCCAGACTCATGGAAGAGCGCTCTTATCCACCCGATCCCAAAGAAAGGCGATGGGTCCGATCCATCTAACTACAGGCCTATTGCTATCACCTCCCTGCTCTCAAAAGTCATAAATAAATAAATAAATAAATCAGCTTCACGCTGTATCCCGCACACTGCAGGGTAGGCAGAGGGAAAGTAGTGAAAAACACTCCGTTCCCCACTTTCTGCCGAATTTCGGAGGCATTGCGTGTTAAGTGGCAGAACTCAACGCCGCGCTTTGCCTCGACACCAGAGCGAAGAAATGGAAATATAAATTTAAGTAAATATTTCATCTCCTCGAGTGGGGATCGAACCCACAACCAGTCAGTTTACAGTCACACTTTGTGCCGCTGCGCTACGACCGGCCTCAAAAGTCATGGAGAGCATTATTAATAGCCAGCTCTTGGTTTATCTAGAGGATCACCGATTGATTAACGACCGACAATATGGCTTCCGCCATGGTCGCTCAACCGGTGATCTTCTGGTTTACCTAACCCACCGTTGGGCTGCGGCTATTGAAAGCAAGGGAGAGGGCCTGGCAGTTAGTTTGGACATGGCGAAGGCCTTTGATCGAGTGTGGCATGGGGCGCTCCTGGCCAAACTTCCATCCTATGGGCTTTCCGAGAATTTATGCAAGTGGATCGCCAGCTTTCTCACTGGGCGCAGCATCAGGGTCGCTGTCGACGGTTTTTGCTCCAAGCATATGCCCGTGAACGCTGGTGTTCCCCAAGGCTGCGTGCTGTCCCCTACGCTGTTTCTTCTGCATATCAATGACATGTTAGAGGATTCTAGTATTCATTGCTATGCAAATGATAGCACGGTGGACGCTGTTTACTCCGGCCGAGCAAGTCTTTCTCGGGAAAACGCTGAACAGTGCCGAAATAAACTTGTGTCTTCTGTTGAGGCGTCTCTCGACAATGTTTCCTCATGGGGTGAAAGGAACTTAGTTCAGTTTAAGAACCCCTGAAGACACAAGTTTGCGCGTTAACCACAAAAAAAATCCCATTTATCGTATCACCAGTCTTTCAAAACACTCCCCTTACAGCCGCGCCCAGTATCAGTATATTGGGCCTTAATATTTCGAGTGACTGCCAGTATCGCGATCATCTGGAAAGCAAGGCCAAGTTGGCCTCGAAGAAACTGGGGGTCATCAACAGAGCGAGACGGTACTTCACGCCAAAACACCGATTGGCCCTATATAGAGCCCAGGTTCGGCCTCATATGGAGTACTGTTCTCATCTCTGGGCCGGTGCACCCCAGTATCAGCTTGAACCATTTGATCGCATACAACGGAGATCCATTCGAATCATTGGGGACCCAATGATCTGTGAAAGGCTTGACACTTTGGCTTTGCGTAGAGACGTCTCCTCGCTGTGCGTTCTCTACCGCATTTATCATGGGGAGTGTTCTGAAGAACTGTTTGACCTGTTACCTGCCGCCGAATTTTCTAACCGCACAGTACGTCACAAGTTAAAATATCATCCACACCACCTGGATACGTGGCAATCTACTACTGTGCGGTTTCGTAGGAACTTCCTTCCACGCGCCACAGAACTGTGGAATGGCCTACCCGCGGCAGTGTTTCCAGGTCGATATGACATGGGTACCTTCAAAAAGCGCGTCTATCTCCACCTTAAAGGCCGGCAACGCACCTGTAGCTCCTCTGGTGTTGCACGGTGCCGTGGGCGGCGGTAATCACTTACCATCAGGTAACCCGAACGCTCGTTTGCCTTGTCCTTTTCCATAAAAAAAAAAAAAGAAGTGGATGCCGGTGCAAGTGAGAAAAGGTCTTCTTTGTCGAAATCCTATGCGGAGGTTTCTAAGAAAAGGAGTATGAGCAGCAAGAAAGGAAGACAGGCGAGTAGTAGGACTAAAAAAGTGAAGACTGACGTAGGATGAGAGCGAGCAGATAGTATAGAAGAACAGAATTCGGAAAATATAGATTTAGTTAGTGATCAGGATAGCAGGGATGATGAGGAAGAAATAATTAGCAAGGGAAAAAAAGATGACAAGACAAAACACAGTACATGGACTGCAATATTTTAACAGCTAAGGGAAAAAATATTGGATAACACTTTATCTTGTGAGGAGAAGCTCAATATTTGTATAAGCATATTTTTTAAATCTGTGTTGTCTAATGTAGTAGAGTTCATTACAAGTTGGCCATGTGTTAAGCTATTTACTTAGCATGGATAGAAACAATAGCAAGAGTCATACTGTAAATATCCTCCAATGGACTGCACAGAGCCTTCGTCCTAAACTGACAGAATTTGAATTACTATTAAATCAAGAACAAAATTCATATTGCCATAGTAAGCGAAACTTGGCTGGCTCCTAACAGTTACCTGCGAATAAGTGGCTATCAAATTTACCGTTTGGATCGTAGTGATAGCTATGATGGAGTAGCAGTGATAATTCACTGGTCAATTAAAGCTCAACAACAGCAGCTTAGAGTAAATAATGCAGGTTTAGAATTGTTACATGTTAAATTATTTAACTGTGGAAATGTTGAGAATATTGTATCTGTATATTGTCCTCCTAATGTTAGCTCTTCTTTTCAAGATTGGTACGAGATATTCGCAAAATTTCCAAATAAAACTTTAATTGCAGGGGACTTTAATGGTCATCACAGTAGATGGTCGTGTAAAAATAATACGAGGGGAACTCAAATTTTTGATGCTCTTTTTTAATCTAATTTTATAATTCTTAATGATGGTAGTAACACACGTATTAAAATAGCTAACGGCTTAAGCCAGAAATCTAGTCCGGATGTATCAATGGCATCAGAGGATATTGTGATGAAATTTGACTGGAATATTATGAATGAGAACCTAGGTAGTGACCATTTAATGATTAAAATGAAAATGGAATTGATATTAACACCATTTGCAACTAAATATAAAAGGAATTTTAAAGAAGCTGATTGGTTAAAATATAAAGAAAATATTGATCTACAATTTTGAAACTTCGTCTGGCCACTAGACAATCAAGAAGCGTATGACAGTTTTGTAAATATTATTAATTTAGCGGCAGACAAGGCTATCCCTAGTACAAAAAATTTTGAATATCCTCTTGATCCTTCTAAATTTGTCCCTAAGTGTTACTGGTCAGTAGGTTTATCACACTTGGTAGGTAAAAGACGCTTAGCTTTAGCAAAATTTAGGAAGAATCCCACGCCGAACAATTTAGAAAGTTTAATGAATAAAGTAGGTGACGCTCAACGGGAGACAAGGCATAGTAAGTTCAAATCATGGGAGAGATTTTGCGATGGTATTGATTATGAAACATCTTATATAGGTATGTGGTCTCGTATGAAATGCCTAAAGGGATATAGAACCACCAAGTGTATTGTAAGTCGTAATATTTCCGAGCCTATGCTATGTGGCTTAGCCCCAGATTCTGTTATGATTAGCCCTCCCGTATTTAGTTCCACAAACAAACAGTTGGATAATTTGGTGTCGGTGCAGGAACTGAACAATTGTATAAAGAAATCTGATACCGCCCCGGGAATCGATGGTGTAACTTATTCTATGATAAGCAATCTTTCAGAATCAGGTAAGCGTTCACTTGTCGAATTGATTGTACAATTCGACAAGTGAACGCTTACCTGTTTCTTTTGCATAATTTTGTTCCTGTACAGTGGAGGAGTATTAAAATAGTTCCAATACCGAAACCGGGGAGGGATCTGACTTCTTGCGATGGATACAGACCTATTGCACTACTGTCATGTATATGTAAAATTTTCCACACAATTATTGCTCGTAGACTAGAATGGTTGTTTGAGAAGAATGAGTATTTTGCTAAGGAAACCGTAGGATTTAGAAAGTCACGATCGTGTTATGATAATTTAGTTAGATTAATATCTCGTATACAAAGTGGCTTTACAGTGGGAAACCCTACAGTAGGATGTTTTGTTGACATAGACAACGCTTATAATAATATTGATGTACATAGTCTGTTGATTATATTAGATAAATCTGACGTAGGATCATCTTTGTGTAAATATCTGTGGCAATTTCTACATAATAGAGTGTTGTTTGTAGAAATTGAGGGCAATAAAAAGTTATCGCGTATCACAGGGATGGGCTAGGCGCAAGGGGATCCCCTATTCCCTTTGCTGTTTAATGTTGCAACACATAAAATTTGTAAATATATTAAAAATGTATATATATCTCAGTATGCGGATGATTTCGTAATGTATAGTTCGAATAAAAATATTAATATAGCTTATAATAACGTTCAAGTAGCCCTGGAAGCTTTTAGTAATTTAGTCGATGAACTTGGTTTAAAAATATCAACAAATAAAAGTAAAATATGTATATTTTATAGGCGTAAGCCTCGTGATGATTTTGTGGGTACTAATAATTATTCTATACAACATGTTAATTCCATAAAATATTTGAGTATGTGGTTAGACAGCAGTTTAAGATGGGGTAAGCATATAATAGAATTAAAAGATAAAGTTTTAAATTTTTTAAATATATTTATAATATTAGCTGGAAGTAAATGGGGTGTTCATCCTAAGCATTTGAGATTATTATATATATCTTTAATTCGTAGTAGATTGGATTATGGGAGTTTTTTTTTATGCTAATAGTTCAAAGAGTAATTTAGATAAATTAGATAGAATACAAAATCAATGTATGCGAATTATTGGGGGTTTTATTAAGACTACGCCAATACATGCGATGGAGAGTGAACTGTGTCTTCAACCATTTACGTAGCAGATACGTAGGAAATATTTGGCAGGTAAATTTTGGTTGAAATGTAAATCTTTTTTTAATAATGTTAGCATAAGTTACTTATAGTGTAGTAATAGGTGTCACTGTAATGACGAGGACGTCATTTGATATTGGTTCCATTATCGATTGTATTAAGTGGCGGTAGTGTGCTACGTCTTTTCCGGTGGATTTCCAATATAAGCACAAACGACACGGCACTCATGTTCTTTTTACTTCTTAAGATTTTGTCGAGACAACTTGTCATTAGAATTAATAGTTAAATATTGTTACTACGTCAATAACAAGTGTAAATAAAGTTATTGTAAAAACTGGATTTTGTGTCTGATTTGTTGGTTCGCCTAACAGATCAGAAGCGGGATTACGAAAGGATATACAAAATTTCCTACCATGCTCACAAAGTGTAAGTAGACCGCATATATATTCTTTTTTTTTTCTTTTTCTTTTTATCTCTTCTTTTTTTACCCTTAAAGATAGCTGAATATTTTATATGGAAATTGAGTTTTATACTTTTTAATTTTTCTGTTCTGAATGTAAACAGAATGTAGCAACACTTCTAATTATGGTTTTTGCTTACTCTTATTTCTTTTACATCAAACAAACCACAAACGGATAAATGAAGGGTCTTCAATAAAAATTTTAATAAATAATTTTAACAGTTAAAGTTTACTGATGATTATATATAGAAATATTGTACTTCGAACTTTTTGTTGTGTGGTGATTGATAACTTTTATAACAGCCAGAGTGGTTTTTATGAAGGGAATTATTGGATAAATTTGGAAGATTGGATAATTTGAGAATATACTGGATGATGTGAATACCTGAACATTTACCCGTTTTAAAGTACTTGCGTAACGTTTTAGCTAAGAGGGTAGTTGATAAATTTGAAATTTGAGATTGTTTAAGGTATACTTTAAAAGAAGTATACAATTATTTGTAGTCTAGTCTACGTTGGTGGTAGACATTGTCGATAGGATGATACTTCTTACAATAGGGTATTTACTTATACGGGTGATAATTTAAATTTCTTTTGTTGTTTCTGTCATCGGTTGGAAAGCTCTTACATCATATAGATGATATTGTATTTCGCTATTTATTAGTTAATTGTTGTTTTTGTAATGGCAATAATATTAGTGAAGACAATAATATTTGTTGTCTTAACAAAGTCAATTTGATTTTGTTTAACTATCATCAAAATTATTCCACTATTAGCGTACTCGTGTAAAAGAGGGTAGATTTAAGTGAAAAAGATGATAAAAGCCTTTTCAGTTTGCCATTTGTTTGTTGCTAATATGATGTCACGAGTATTGGCCCTGTCTCACGTAATTGTAGACAAATCTGGTTTTTATTTCTTTATTGGTTCATTATTGTAGATTAAATGTTTTGATCTTTATTTTTCTCTGGAGCGTTAATATTCTTGGTTTTTATTACTTTATAATAATTGACAGTCGTGTTATTGTAAATATAAAATAATACAATAATGTACATTTATTGCCAGATTATACAGTGTCGGTTAACTTATGATTTCTTATGAATTTCGAATGTAAAAGTCATTTGAATAGGTTATGAATTTCGAGGAATTTTATGTTAATGAAATCTTTACAACTGGGTTGATAGAAACTTTAAAAGACAAGAAAAAAAAAAGTTATGATGTGTGCAAGTCTAAGCTTATATTGTTTGAGTTTCAGGAACATGGAAACTAATATTGCCCGAGGATAGGGCTTGAGAATGAATGATGCCCGAGGATAAGGTTTGGGATGATGATGCCCGAGGATAAGGTTTAGGGGGCGGATGGTGCCCGAGGATAGGATTTGGGGGTGAGTGATGCCCGAGGATAGGATTTGGGGATGATGATGCCCGAGGAAAGAGTTTGAGGATGGATGCCACCCAAGGTTAAGGAGTTGAGCATTCATCCTTCGTCATTCGTCCCTCGTCATTCGTTCCTCATCATTCGTCCCATATCATTTGTCTTTAATCATTTTAATCGTACCCGAGGTTAAGGGTAATGGACGGATGATACCCAAGGTTAAGGGTAATGGACGGATGATACCCGAGGTTAAGGGCAATGGACGGATGATACCCGAGGTTAAGGGTAATGGACGGATGATACCCGAGGTTAAGGGTAATGGACGGATGATACCCGAGGTTAAGGGTAATGGACGGATGATACCCGAGGTTAAGGGTAATGGACGGATGATACCCGAGGTTAAGGGTGATGGACGGATGATACCCGAGGTTAAGGGTGATGGACGGATGATACCCGAGGTTAAGGGTAATGGATGGATAAAATTTCAGGTTAAGCATAATGATGGATGATACCCGAGGTTAAGGGTAATGGATGGATGATACCCGAGGTTAAGGGTAATGGATGGATGATACCCGAGGTTAAGGGTTGTTACCGTGGTTAATGGTAATGGATGGATAATAACCGCGGTTAAGGGTAATGGATGGATAATACCCGCGGTTAAGGGTAATAGATGCAAAATACTCGAGGTTAAAGATAAAGGGAGCTTAAGAATCAGGTTAGTGAATTCATTTTTGAGCTCATAAGTAAACGTCAGTATGATATTTTACGATATTAATGGTGTACTTATTTTTAAATTTATATCTTTAATAAAATGCATAAAAAGTATAGATAGTCTCCTTAAATTTTGATCTTGTGAGAAGGAATATCGCTTCGTAGATAAATTAAAATAAAGTAAAGTAATAAACTTCACGTATTTACAATAGCGATGAATAAGAATTAATTGATTTTTCGAAATTTGAATTGATATTAAAGCGTTTTCTAACGTTAACTTTTTGTAATTGGCCGGAATAGAATAAATTCATATCGAGTGGTTCCCGAACCGCGAGAATTAAGTATATTCATTTTAACAAATATATTAGTATAAATGTGTTTACGATAAGACACGAAGTAAAATTCTTTTGAAATAAAACTTTTAAATCGGTGTGAAATAATGGCTATTGGTTGGTAAATAGTGGAGATGATCACGGTGTAGCAATAGATACAAATATATACATACGTAGGTAGGTATAGTAATAATAGCTTAAGTTATAAAACCAAAAAAAAAAATATGTTTGAAATATTTTTTTGATATGAAAAAGTAAAAAAAAACATATATAAACGGGGAAAATAATGATACTGGTAACCATAAAAAAATGCAATGAAGTGAATCGAATTACAATTCTTTTTATTTTAATTTTAGTAGCAAACTTTAAAAAAAAAATGTGAATCTATAGTATAAGTCTTACCATTGGCGCAGAAATATATTTAGATTTATTATTGGGACTGAGAAGAGCCGGCAAAATACTTAAGAAAATACTATTTGAACATAAAATATACAATAAATAAATTACAATAAAAGACGACAATTATTACCTTTCAGTTTTAACATCGACATCCTTTAAGTCCATATTGTTACAGTAATATAGGATAGAAGCTTTAATGCGTACAAACATGGAAAATGATGAAAATTTAGTATAAATTATGCCTAAAGGAAAATTAAAAACTACTCTAATCAGCTTGTTATTTGTATGTTATATTATTAAGTTCTTGTTTATTACAAGTAGACTTTCAAATTATTAGATTACGCGTACAGCTGAAATTTGTTCGGGAAAGTAGAAGTAAACCTTAGAATATGCGGAGTTAAAAAAAAAATAAATCGAATATGACACGATTTTTCCCGCCAACTTCCTTATGTTGATTCAGAAGACGAATTTTTCGCAGATATAGTATATGTTTAATAGGGATGTTTCATATTAATTTTAGTTTGATATTTCCACGTCTTATTTAGGTAATTAGTCCTGTGAGACAAACAAACAGACAAACATACGCAAGAAAGGGACTTAATGCATAAGCGTTTGCAGGTATTAAGCACTTATTATTTTTTTACATGTGACTGGCAACGGCTGATGGTCAATCTTCGCGGCATATCATTGAAGAGACTTTTGTCCCGAAATAGACGAGGATAGGCTAATAATCATGGTGGTGATGAAGGTCATGGTTATGAGGACTATGGTGATGATGGGGATCATGATCATGATGGGGATCATGGTCGTGATGGAGATCATGGTCGTGATGGAGATCATGGTCGTGATGGAGATCATGGTCGTGATGGAGATCATGGTCGTGATGGAGATCATGGTCGTGATGGAGATCATGGTCGTGATGGAGATCATGGTCGTGATGGAGATCATGGTCGTGATGGAGATCATGGTCGTGATGGAGATCATGGTCGTGATGGAGATCATGGTCGTGATGGAGATCATGGTCGTGATGGAGATCATGGTCGTGATGGAGATCATGGTCGTGATGGAGATCATGGTCGTGATGGAGATCATGGTCGTGATGGAGATCATGGTCGTGATGGAGATCATGGTCGTGATGGAGATCATGGTCGTGATGGAGATCATGGTCGTGATGGAGATCATGGTCGTGATGGAGATCATGGTCGTGATGGAGATCATGGTCGTGATGGAGATCATGGTCGTGATGGAGATCATGGTCGTGATGGAGATCATGGTCGTGATGGAGATCATGGTCGTGATGGAGATCATGGTCGTGATGGAGATCATGGTCGTGATGGAGATCATGGTCGTGATGGAGATCATGGTCGTGATGAGGATCATGGTCGTGATGAGGATCATGGTCGTGATGAGGATCATGGTCGTGATGAGGATCATGATCGTGATGAGGATCATGGTCGTGATGAGGATCATGGTCGTGAAGATTATGACGATGATGATGATGGTAGTAATTATGGTTGTGATAATGTGGTGGGAGTAATCAGGCGAGCGTTCTGTTAATTGTATTTGGCTGATGGCTACACAAATTGTTTGTTAAATATTTGTTCAAATGAGCTGCTTTTATATATAAGATTTGTACAATAAAGTAAACGTGTGTCATCAATTATTAGCTGTGGTTGAATTGAAAATAACTTTGATAATATATTTGCGTCTTTAATAGGAACTTATATGCAGTCTTGCTGGTGCTATTTAGCGGTGTTTTTTACATGTTAAACTTATAAAGTATATAGAAGTTAAATGACGGATGAAATATTACTTAAATGTATATTTCCATTTCTTCGCTCTGGTATCGAGGCAAAGCGCGGCGTTGAGTTCTCCCAACATCCACTCGGAATCCGGCGGAGAGTGGGGAACGGAGTGCCTTGAATACTAGATTCCCACTGCCAATCCTGCAGTGTGCGGGATACAGCGTGAAGCTGATTTATTTATTTATTTTATTTTAAGTTAATGAATCTGTTCAGTGTACGAATTGAAATGTCATTAATAATAACATGCTCTTTTGATGTACTAGAATAAATATCCTATATTAAATAGGAATATTCCATATGGCATTGTTGATGTTGTTTGGCCAAATTCTTGTAATAAAAAAAAAACAAATAAATAATATGTAAAAATTTAATTAAAACATGAATATGAACACTGACGGCTCATTGTGTTAATGAGAAATATTGAATTGTGTAAATCTAAATAGCTAAAAATGTCTAAATCAAAAAAATGCTTGCCATGTAAAATATAATTTATATGTGTTTCGTATAATCAATTTAATGGCGTAATGATTTTATTTATGAGTCTAGTTTTATGTTATAATTATTTTGATTTTATATATTACTCTGAAAAGTAAATGTACTTATTTCAAACTGTATATTTACATATTATGACATGTAAATATATCCAATATAATTGTTTTTGTAAATGTCCTCACATGTACTAAAAATATAATTATGTTTTGTAACTGTTGGCACAAAACTATAGTTATTAGGACATCTAAAAATTGTTAACTATTCTTAAGTCGCGAAGGGACTCGCGATTAGCAGGATGGCCGAGCTGTTAGCATAAGTTACTTATAGTGTAGTAATAGGTGTCACTGTAATGACGAGGACGTCATTTGATATTGGTTCCATTATCGATTGTATTAAGTGGCGGTAGTGTGCTACGTCTTTTCCGGTGGATTTCCAATATAAGCACAAACGACACGGCACTCATGTTCTTTTTACTTCTTAAGATTTTGTCGAGACAACTTGTCATTAGAATTAATAGTTAAATATTGTTACTACGTCAATAACAAGTGTAAATAAAGTTATTGTAAAAACTGGATTTTGTGTCTGATTTGTTGGTTCGCCTAACAATAATGTATCTTTAAATGTAATAAAAAATCTTAATAGTTCGTGTGATAGTCTATATTGGAGAAAAAAGAAATTGCCTTTGCTCATTTCTGTTCATAGATCTTTACGACATCATTCCATTGCCGCAGAAAAGAAATTGCCTATGTTTTCTTTGCTTGTTTGGATAAGTTCATTAGATATTACTAAGAATATTTCAACGTCAATTGAAGGGGTTTCCGGAAACAAGTTGTCATGGAATAAATTTGAATTATATAATCAATGCAACAAATTTTTAGATATCAAATATGCTTCATTTAATAAATTGTACACTGATGGTTCTAAAAATGAATTTGGAGGAGGGGCAGCTGTTTTTGATCCTCAGAGAAATATAACTTTAAAATTCAAAAGTCATTTAAACATTTCTATAATGCATATTGAATTAATTGCCATTTATCAATCACTACTATATATTTTATCGGGCAACAAAAAAATGTGTTTTTTTTTTTATTTCTTTACTTGTACACCGCAATAGATACGTATATGAAATACAATTAAAAAAGAAAAAAAAATTTACGAAAGGCGGTCTTATGGCTAAGTAGCCATCTCTTCCAGACAACCTTTAGGGCGAAAAGAAGCTGTCATAATTATAAACAGGTAGGTAGGTGGCAAATTAAAGATTTCGCCGTGTGATCCCGGCTTAGAATAGTATCGTCCTGGTACTGGTGGTGTCGTAAGAGGCGACTAAAGTATGTGTGGTAGAGTCACGTCGCCAGCAATGGCAACACGCATGGGCAGACTCGACCGGATCATTACCACCCCCGGCATTTAAAACCGGCGTTAAGTAGTGGCTTTATGCCACTGCGTTTCGCATTAGGTAATGCCGGGCTCCGGAGACCAACCCCCACCCCTCCCTGGAATATGATAGCGGACCTCAAAGACAAATTACCCCAGGAGGGTACCAGCTCCTCCGGTGCTGGAGAATCCCTCCCTGAGTCTTCAAACTCAGGCCGCCCTTCGAATTCTGGGGAGGGCAAAGTTCCGCGCTATAGACAGGGCAAACGAGACGTACGCTCCACGGCAACCCCTTCCACGCTCAACGTGGACTTTTGCAATATCAGGGGTCTACATTCCAACCTGAATGCCGTCCACCACCATCTCGAGACGGCACGGCCGGCCTTGTTATTCCTGACGGAGACTCAAATTGCCCGACCGAGCGACACAGGCTATCTCCAATACCCCGGCTACAAAATAGAACATAACTTTATACCTCATGCCGGGGTCGCTGTGTTCGTAAGGGAGGACCTAAGTTTCCGTCGTCTTACCCATTTTGAAGGTCGGGACCTGTCTACCATCTGGCTCCGTGTTGACTCGGACGATCGTGCCCGAGTCTACGCATGCCTTTACAGGTCCCACAGTGGTAATGCAGAAACGGATCGGCTCATGGAGCACATTCAATCGGCTATCGACGATATGCTCTCACAGGTCCCCTCCGCTGAGGTCGTGATACTTGGCGATTTTAATGCGCACAATGCCAGTTGGCTTGGATCACGCACCACCGACCACGCGGGGAGGGCTGTAATTGACCTTGCTACGGCGAACGGATTGTCCCAATTGGTTGAGTCGCCTACGCGACTCCCGGACGTGGACAATCATAATGCCTCTTTATTGGACCTTCTGCTGACTTCACATCCGGAACAGTACCAGGTTGTCGTCGATGCCCCTTTGGGGTCTTCTGACCACTGCCTGGTACGGAGTGTTGTGCCCATTAAGCGTGGCAGCTGCAGATCACCCGCAACTCGTCGCGTCTGGCACTACAAGTCAGCAGATTGGGATGGGATGCGTACTTTTTACTCATCTTATCCCTGGGAGCCGGTTTGCTTCTCTTCTGATGATCCTAGTACCTGTGCCGCTGCCGTGCCGACGTGGTTCTACAGGGCATGGAACTTTATATTCCTAGCACTGTAGTGCCAATCGGTGGCAAATCACAGCCTTGGTTTGATACGTCTTGTAAGCTTGCTGCCTCTAGCAAACGCGAGGCATATCAAATCTGGGTTGAGGCACTGGTTACTAAGGATCCGGAGGTGAAAACCTCAAAAAGAAAGTACAACCAAGCCCCTAGGTTCTTTAAGCGGCAAATTGCCAGAGCAAGGTCCGAGCATATCGCCAAAATTGGCGAGAAGCTTGGGAGCTACCCGTCCGGAACTCATCAGTTCTGGGCGCTCTCAAAGGCGGCACTTGGCAACTTTAGCCAGCCTTCGCTTCCGCCATTACGCACGGGAAATGACATCTTGGTCCATACGACAAAAGAGAAAGCCGATCTCCTGGGCGCTCTCTTTGCCTCAAACTCGACTTTGGATGACCAAGGAACAACGCCGCCGACCATCCCGCGGTGCCAGAGCTCAATGCCTGAGGTTAAGTTTAACCAAACCGCTGTTAGGCGAGCTCTGTCCTCTTTGGACATCCACAAGTCGAGCGGGCCAGATGGCATCTCTCTCTTAGTGCTCCGTTCTTGAGCTTCTGAGCTGACACCGGTGCTAACGCGTTTGTTTCGGCGCTGCTACTCAGTCGGCGTAGTCCCAGACTCATGGAAGAGCGTTCTTATCCACCCGATCCCAAAGAAAGGCGATGGGTCCGATCCATCTAACTACAGGCCTATTGCTATCACCTCCCTGCTCTCAAAAGTCATGGAGAGCATTATTAATACCCAGCTCTTGGTTTATCTAGAGGATCACCGATTGATTAACGACCGACAATATGGCTTCCGCCATGGTCGCTCAACCGGTGATCTTCTGGTTTACCTAACCCACCGTTGGGCTGCGGCTATTGAAAGCAAGGGAGAGGGCCTGACAGTTAGTTTGGACATGGCGAAGGCCTTTGATCGAGTGTGGCATAGGGCGCTCCTGGCCAAACTTCCATCCTATGGGCTTTGCTCCAAGTCGCTGTCGACGGTTTTTGCTCCAAGCATATGCCCGTGAACGCTAGTGTTCCCCAAGGCTGCGTGCTGTCCCCTACGCTGTTTCTTCTGCATATCAATGACATGTTAGAGGATTCTAGTATTCATTGCTATGCAGATGATAGCACGGTGGACGCTGTTTACTCCGGCCGAGCAAGTCTTTCTCGGGAAAACGCTGAACAGTGCCAAAATAAACTTGTGTCTTCTGTTGAGGCGTCCCTCGACAATGTTTTCTCATGGGGTGAAAAGAACTTAGTTCAGTTTAACCCCCTGAAGACACAAGTTTGCGCGTTAACCACAAAAAAATCCCATTTATCGTATCACCAGTCTTTCAAAACACTCCCCTTACAGCCGCGCCCAGTATCAGTATATTGGGCCTTAATGTTTCGAGTGACTGCCAGTATCGCGATCATCTGGAAAGCAAGGCCAAGTTGGCCTCGAAGAAACTGGGGGTCATCAACAGAGCGAGACGGTACTTCACGCCAAAACACCGATTGGCCCTATATAGAGCCCAGGTTCGGCCTCATATGGAGTACTGTTCTCATCTCTGGGCCGGTGCACCCCAGTATCAGCTTGAACCATTTGATCGCATACAACGGAGATCCATTCGAATCATTGGGGACCCAATGATCTGTGAAAGGCTTGACACTTTGGCTTTGCGTAGAGACGTCTCCTCGCTGTGCGTTCTCTACCGCATTTATCATGGGGAGTGTTCTGAAGAAATGTTTGACCTGTTACCTGCCGCCGAATTTTCTAACCGCACAGTACGTCACAAGTTAAAATATCATCCACACCACCTGGATACGTGGCAATCTACTACTGTGCGGTTTCGTAGGAACCTCCTTCCACGCGCCACGGAACTGTGGAATGGCCTACCCGCGGCAGTGTTTCCAGGTCGATATGACATGGGTACCTTCAAAAAGCGCGTCTATTTCCACCTCCCTAAAGGCCGGCAACGCACCTGTAGCTCCTCTGGTGTTGCACGGGGCCGTGGGCGGCGGTAATCACTTACCATCAGGTGACCCGAACGCTCGTTTGCCTTGTCCTTTTCCATAAAAAAAAAAATTAAAGATATGTAGAAAAATTAAAAAAAATACATAGATCTCTATATATATGTAAATATACATGTAGTTAACCATATAACAATAAATTGATACATAGATATTTATAACAATATATAAATTTAAATATATAAGACAAATAGTTATACACATATACATACTAATACATATACATGCAATCAAATACATACACATACATACAAATAGATATACATACATACTTTATATTATACTCAATGTCAACATAACCTATTCAAGATGTTGTCATAAAGTGTTGTCTTACAGCTTTTTTAAATGATATGAATGATTTCGCCTGCCGAATATTTAAAGGTAAGTTATTCCACAGTTTTATAGATTGTACTGTAAAGGACTGGTCGTATATTTTTGTCTTATGTACGGGAATGCATAACGTTAGATTGCGCAATGACCTAACTTGATTACCTGGTGATTTGATGAAAACAAATTTATCCCTCAGGTAAGAAGGAGCAGTAGGACTAAATAGTACACAGTACAAGAAGGTAAGAAAACGTAGATTCCGGCGACAACGTATAGAGAGCCACTTGAGCTTTGAACGATACTGAGATACATGATCATATTTGCTACTAAATATAAATCGAATAGCCAGATTTTGAATTCGCTCAAGTTTGTTAAGCTGGTCCTCGGATAAATTGGTGAAGCTTGCATCTGCATAATCAAGAATAGGTCATGACAGAGAATTTGCAAGCATAATTTTGGTGGGTATGGGTAGAACAGATCGCAAACGTCGCAATGATTTTAAAGCCAAGAAAGTTTTTTTACTAATATGGCTAATATGTACCGACCACGATAAGTTTTGGTCAAAATACACACCCAGATTTTTTACATTATTGCAATAAGGTATGCAAACACCATTGTATGTAACAGATGGTAGATTTGGCCAATCAATCCTACGTGTAATACCTGGATTTCCAATAATAATCACCTGTGATTTAATAGGATTTACACTAATACCGAAGGACTGACTCCACTTATAAATTGCATCTAAATCATATAATCAATTGCATATGTTATATTATCTGATTCAAAAAGTGCTCTTAAACATTTGGCTCGGCTTACCTCGTTAAGTCGAGGCTATCCGATAGCCTATGATATATTAGAATGTATATGTAGAATTGAAGCTGAAAGTAAAATTATTATAATTCAGTGGATTCCCTCGCATATTGGAATCACGGGTAATGAGGCAGTCGACAAAGCTGCAAAGGAGGCTATACATTAAGGTGTTCCTTCTGCTTGTGTCCCGGTATATAGTGAAATATTGAGTGAAGTTAAGAAATTGTGTAGACAAGACTGGCAAGAGTATTTTGATGAACGATCTAGATATAAAGGCATTTGGTATAATACAGTGATAAGCGGTCTTCCTCTTTACCCGTGGTTCTATGCATCCAAAATGAAAAGAGAATACATAGTGTCACTACTTAGGCTTCGTACAGGACATATTTTATGTAATAAATTTAAATTCTTAATGGGTGATTCTAACACAGAACAATGTGCTCTTTGTAACAAGATTGATGACGTATACCATTTGCTGATGGAGTGTGTGCGGAGTGAACTGTTAAGGCCACATGGGCTTAGATCTTATAACGTAGGGGCTTGTAACAGTATATTGGCAGACCCTCTTTCTACTGATGCATTACAGTTAGCAAAAAATAATAGGTAAGATTTTGTGTGATTTTAAATTGTAAGACAATATGTATAATGTTTTTACGGGAGTGGCATAGTCAATGTTTGAGAAAACTCCCAGGAATAAAAATTTAAGATTAAAAAAAAAAAATGTTCAGTGTACAGAGTTTACCTGTGATATTAATAATTTAAAAAATCATAAAGCATTACAATCAAGCAGTAAATTACTAAATTTAAATCCATTTATTGATGACTTTGCGCTATTACGTGTAGGTGGGCGACTACGTAACGCCACTATTAGCTCAGATATGAAATATCCCTTATTAATTTCACATAAAGGCCGTTTAACAGACTTATTGATTGATCAAGCACATAAATTAACATTTCATGGAGGACCACGTCTTACATTATCAGTATTACGACAGAAATATTGGATTATCGGGGGAAACCGTGCAACCAAAAATTTTATACAAAATTGCGTTACCTGTAGAAAGTATACTACTACTACAAACAATCAATTAATGGGAGATCTTCCATCAGCAAGAGTAAATTCATCATATCCATTTTATCATACCGGAGTGGATTACACGGGATACGTCGATATCAAAGCGAATAAAGGAAGAGGTATCAAAACTTGTAAGGGATACGTAGCCATATTTGTGTGTATGGTTACTAAAGCAGTTCATTTAGAACTAGTGTCGGATTTAAGCTCTTTTGCGTTTTTGCAGCAAGACGTGGGGCACCTGTACATATATATAGTGATAATGGTACAAATTTTGTTGGCGCAAATCGAGTTTTAAGGGAAGAATATTATAATATACAGCAAATTTTCGATAAAGAATTTCATAAAAATATAACAGAACTCGGTATAGAATGGCATTTTAATGCACCAGCGTGGCCAAGCGCAGATATCGGCGGTTTATGGGAAAGAGCAGTGCGAAGTTTAAAATTTCATTTGCGGAGAGTTCTAGGAGAACAAAAACTAACTTTTGAAGAATTCACAACTCTTTTGGCGCGTCTGGAGGCGTGCTTAAATTCCAGGCCACTTTGTGCGCTATCAGAAAGTATCGACGATTTAGATATATTAACACCAGCCCATTTTTTAACTGGAAGACCAGGCTTGTCTATAATAGATACAGAAGATGCCCGAACAAGATGGCAATTAACAACTAAATTATTTCGAGACTTATGGAAAAGGTGGAAACAAGAATACCTTTCTCAGCTATCGATAAGAAGTAAATGGTTAAAAGCTAAACCAGATATTCAAGTAGGAGACATTGTCGTAATCCATGACGATAACCTACAAGCACAACAATGGAGTCTAGGTAGAGTAGTAGAAACTTTCCCTGGAACGGACAATCATGTACGTGTGGTCACTCTACGTACTTCAAGTGGATTAATGAAACGACCAATTACAAAGTTATCAGTCTTACCGATTAAGTCGGAGACGAATCTAGCATCAAATGATCACAAACAATCTAAAGAAAATTCAAAAGAAAGCACACAGAGGCCAGCGAAACGCTTATCATTTTCATCCCTAGCAACTACATTTATCTTATTTATGAATGTTGTAAGTCCGTCTTACTGCGGATTTAATATTACATTTTTAAAGAACTATAATTCACTGTATTTGAACCCAATATATAATATGAAGCTAATTGAAGACAAATGGACACTCGTAGTTTATTATTGGCAAGGCATCAAGGCATATAGTCAATTGGCGGGCTACATGGAAAAGGTTTGTAATAGCTCATATATAAACAATCACTGTAACATAACCTTACTGCAATTGAAACATGAGTATACCGAACTAGAGTACTACAATCAGCTGCTCATGCGTCAGCGCGGGGACACCGACACGCGACGAAGACGCGGGCTTATCAATGGAGTAGGTACGTTGCAAATAGTCTCTTCGGCGTATTAGACGAACGATTCGCAGAAAAATATCAACAGGACATTCAACTCTTACAAGCAAACAATAATCATCTACTACACTTATGGAAAAATCAAACATCTATTATTGAGGGGGAATATAACTTATTAAAACGTACTGAAGTGACTATAGAGAAACAACATAAAATTATAAATAAGCATATAAATAATATATATAACTCATTGAGCATTATTGATCAGAAATTAAATAATATTTCCTTTCACGAGGAATTTACATTTTCCGCAATTACAGCAAATAACTTAATAGAAAATCTACGTCGCATTCAAGATTACATGTTAGACAATCACTGATATTCATCATGGACAATTCAACTTTCATCTTATCCAACCGGAGCAACTTCGACACCAGTTACACATCATCTCGGGTCATTTATCACAAGAACTTACTATACCGTTAGAAAATTTGGATACCGATTTATTTAAAATATATAGTCTTTTAAGTATCAGAGTTAGGATGACTCAGCAGTTTTTAATACTTGAGCTAAATCTACCATTGGTACACCGAGACTCATATACACTTTATCGTTTAATTGCTGTACCTCAACAAATTCAGAATAACACCGTCAATGTCATTCCTATAGCAGATTACGTAGCGATTAATTTAAAACAAGATGCCTATTTTCCATTAGAGCAGACCGAATTGCAAGAGTGCTTAAAAAGCGACGAGTTTTATTTATGTAAGCATCAAAATATTATATCCTTTCTATTTAATAATGAACATTTTTGTAGAAAGGATTTATTGACGCACAATTGTAAAATAATGGAAGCATCATGTGAATCTAAATGGGTTAAGCTAGCTGAAAATAAATATTTATTCTTCTTCTGTGATTTTTACACTGTGCGTATAATATGCGATGAAAAAATAACAGCACAAACATTGAGCAAGGCTGGTATTGTCACCATTCAAGAAGGTTGTCTCATTAAGGGAAAGGATTTTTCTCTATATGCACAAAGATCAAAAAAGAGTGATTTACAGATAATGCCAGATATTTTTACGCCTACGATACCTACTGAAATTAATCATCTTTTAACCATATTAAATGAAACTAATTTAAACGGATTAATCGCGTATATTTAAGATTTTTTAAGATTTTTTACATTTTGGAAACCCGACGTTTCGAACACTTTACAGTAGTCCGTGGTCACGGGTAGACTGAGGTGGCATTCGTCTGTCAGTTGATATGATTATCATATCAAACTACCGCCAGCGATTTCTTAATTGCCTCGCGTACTGCCCTGGATTCCTGCAGAATGAGCTGATAGTATCTTGCCCTCTGGTATGGTGGGTTTGAGACTTCAATGATTTTATGAGTGGGTCCCAGGTGGTAGAAAGTTTCCAGCCATCCTTTCTATTGAAATTAGGATGTTTTTGTATTTCAATAGCCTCACGGATCATCCGAGGAATGAATCTGTTTTCCTTAGCGAGGATTTGAGGATTATCAAACCTAATGTAGTGGCTGGGTTTATCCGCAGTATGCTCACACACAGCTGACTTCGATACATGCCCATTCTTGATATCTGAGATGTGTTCCTTCACCCTAACACCGATGCTTCTCTTTGTTTGACCAATGTATGATAAGCCACAGTCACAGTCTAGTTTGTATTCACCTGCACTCTGTAAAGGCATATTACTTTTTACTGGTCTCAAGAATTGGCTCACTTTGTTGTTAGGCTTGAATATGGTTTTTATGGAAGCTCTTCTTAAAATGTTGCCAATCCTGTCTGTAACCCCCTTCACATATAGTAGAAATGCCGGCTGTCTCTCTACTGTGGGTGGCTTGTTGGTCTTCTGACAACGCTGGCGGGGAAGTGGCAGCTTGTTCTGATGAAGAGTATTCTTCACCTGGCGAAGCTCGTCCCCTAGGTGTTCAGCGTCGCAGAGGTGGTGGGCTCTCTGAAACAAAGATTTGCCAACGGTAGATAACTGTGTAGTGTGATGGTGAGATTCACCATTGAGGTAATTTTTGGTGTGCGTGGGTTTCCTATATACTGTGTGGCCTATTGTGCCATTGGGATTTCTAATGACTAAAACATCTAGAAGAGCTAGGGAATTATTTGCCTGTAATTCTACTGTAAATTTTTCTCAATTCTATTAATGACAATATTAAATTTACAGTAGAATTACAGGCAAATAATTCATTCTGCAGGAATCCAGGGCAGTACGCGAGGCAATTAAGAAATCGCTGGCGGTAGTTTGATATGATAATTATATCAACTGACAGACGAATGCCACCTCAGTCTACCCGTGACCACGGACTACTGTAAAGTGTTCGAAACGTCGGGTTTCCAAAATGTAAAAATCTTAAAAAATCTTAAATATACGCGATTAATCCGTTTAAATTAGTTTCATTTAATATGTGTAATAATCGTGAAAATCAAAGAACTTATTATCTTTTAACCATACCTATGCCAACACAAGAATTAAATTTTTCAAGCTTCGTAAATGATTCGCTTAACGATCTCGATTTGAAATTGAAGCAGCTTCGAAAAGATAGTGAGTCAGTGGACATTATATCTTACCACGACATACACCAGTATACAATATGCTATCTCCTGGTGGTAGCAGCGATAGCAGCGGTAGCAGTATTTGCGTGGCGCAGGTGGCGGCGGCGCCGGACCGTACCCTTTTCACCAGGGATTCCTCTTCATAACCGTAGTGCAAGTGTTATTGAGAGTGTCAGTGAAAGTGCGCGAAAGCAGAGCAAAGCTGACCGTCAGCCATGTGTTTGTGATAGGGCTATATTTAAAAATCATGCAGCATCCCCTATCATTAGTAAGCGAAATCTATTAGCTAAATAATGTTTGTTGAATCAAAGAAACTCTTTATTTTTATTTTATATAATTTACTCTTAAGTTAGTTATAAGAAAAATTGTTTATCATCATGTTATAATTCTTAAGTTCATCTCATTTCTCATGTATCATTTATCTCTGGCCCGGGAGCATGTTCGGTCTAAGTGTTGTAACCGAACACCGCACACTTCCGCGCGCACTCCCGGCGCTAATATTGTAAGGCAGTGCATATTCGGAGCGCGTACTGTCCGGTAGCATTCATTAGCATACTCAATATAGCATAGCAAGCAATAAAGCAACTTTTAATTGAAATACTATATTTATTATCATCTCGCTAATCTCCAGCTAAATAGTGTAGGCCACGTCCCCTACACTACGATTTAATTACTCCACGATGGAATAATAAGTGTGGGAAAAGAAGAAATTCCTTTCCCACCGGCGCTGTTCACCCGATCTCTCCTTTGACAGCATTTTTGTTGCACTCGGCCGCCTATCAGACGGACATATTAAAATATTAAATAAGTTTTCCGCCTGTGACACCGAGCTATATAACACACACACTAATAAAAACACATTTAATATTTTGTTTGAAACGTGTCACGAATATTGTCGAACAGATCGACAAAAAAAAAACCCACAATCACCGTGTCACACATAAATTCGTTAGAAACGACGTGCGTAGGAGATTGTTGAGGGTTTTTTTTTGTTTTTGGGTTTCCATTTTGTATCTTCCGATGATCGGCACCGCACCACACCCATCCATCCGCACGAGCGTGCGCAGAGTGGCGCTATCGGCGCGATCATACAGACACTACAGACTGGGAGAGATCCGTCGGTGCGTGCCGTTCGCAATACGCGCTAACGTAGAGCTCTCGACTGCCACACGACGCCCTCCTTCCCCGTCCGACCGCATTAGTTCAGCGGAGAACGATCGCGCGCGCACTTTCGACGACGACGGCACACGACATCAACTCGTAGCAAAAGTCGTCTAAGGGTGTTTTCGCCGATGGTGAGTCACTTGTAGCGGCGAGCCCGTAAGCGGTGCGATCGACTCGCGGCGCGGATTCTTACCGGTCTGCGTCGATCGCGTTCCACACGGGACTCGCCGAGTCCACACACCCAACACGTGCACAGTACGTTTGCTGCGCACGCGCCGGCGACACTCTTTCGCTCTGTATTGCGACGCGATGCACCGTCGTGTGCTCGCGCGCGTTACCATTGTCTTTTCGTCGAAATGTATGCGCGCGCGCGCGCTTTCGCTCTCTTCTTTTTTTTATCTCTTTTTATAAATCATATCTTTGTTATGTGATATGTATTTCGGCGCCGGTGAGGGCGAGAAACACTACAACACACACACCTTAACGATCCTTCCGCAGGTTCCAAATAAGTGACCAATGATCAAGTTTGGTCAACTTCCCAGCAACGCCGACGGCCGTGAAGCCACCGCGTGTCGGTCCGAAGACCTCACTAAATCATTCAATCGCCAGTGAGTTGCGCGACCGAAATCGCGCACACCTAAATGACGACGCCTATGTAGCAGGCTAGAGTCTCGTTCGTTACCGGAATTAACCAGACAAATCGCTCCACCTACTAAGAACGGCCATGCACCACCACCCACCGAATCAAGAAAGAGCTGTTAATCTGTCAATCCTTCCGGTGTCCGGGCCTGGTGAGATTTCCCGTGTTGAGTCAAATTAAGCCGCAGGCTCCACTCCTGGTGGTGCCCTTCCGTCAATTCCTTTAAGTTTCAGCTTTGCAACCATACTCCCCCCGGAGTCCAAAATCTTTGGTTTCCCGGAAGCTGCCCGCCGAGCCATTGTATTAACGTCGGCGGATCGCTAGACGAAATATTTACGGTTAGAACTAGGGCGGTATCTAATCGCCTTCGAACCTCTAACCTTCGTTCTTGATTGATGAAAACACCTTTGGAAAATGCTTTCGCTGATGTTCGTCTTGCGACGATCCAAGAATTTCACCTCTAACGTCGCAATACGAATGCCCCCCGTTATCCCTATTAATCATTATCTCGGAATTCCGAAAACCAACAAAATAGAACCGAGATCATATTCTATTATTCCATGCACGAAATATTCAAGCGGCATTTTGAGTCCGCTTTGAGCACTCTAATTTGTTCAAAGTAAAATTGTCGGCCCATCTCGACACTCACCGAAGAGAACCGCGATAGGATTTTGATATTGAACCGGCGTTTTACCGCCGGCTCACCGACGATATGCTCCGCAGACGTGTCAGTATCACCGCGGAGGCGGTGCACCGACAGCGCGGCGCACAAATGCAACTACGAGCTTTTTAACCGCAACAATTTTAGTATACGCTATTGGAGCTGGAATTACCGCGGCTGCTGGCACCAGACTTGCCCTCCAATTGTTTCTCGTTAAAATATTTAAAGTGTACTCATTCCGATTACGAGGCCTCGAAAGAGTCCCGTGATTTGAGTGGGTAATTTGCGCGCCTGCTGCCTTCCTTGGATGTGATAGCCGTTTCTCAGGCTCCCTCTCCGGAATCGAACCCTGATTCCCCGTTACCCGTGACAACCATGGTTCTTCTTTTCTTCTTTGTCGCTTCACTCTTGGCAGAGCGGTCGTGGTCGTCCTTTTTAAAGGTTGGCGGCGCGCCACACAGTCCGACGCCATTCTACGCGGTTGACTGTTTGCCTGGTACATTCGTGGAGAGGGCCATTGAGAGCAGCCTTTACTTGGTCTGTCCATCGCATGGCGGATCTGCCGCGTGGCCTGCTGCCTTCAACTTTTCCCTGAATCACCTGGCGTTGTACGGAAATATTACTTTGACGAGAGATATGTCCGAAGAATGTGAGAATGCGTGCTTTAACGATAGAGGACAAACGTTGCTTTATGTCAAGTTCCCGGAGTACGGACTCGTTAGTTCTAAATTCTGTCCAAGACACTCCAAGCATTTTTCTCCAGCACCACATCTCGAGAGAGTCTATCTTCTTCTCCTCACTCTTCCGAAGCGTCCATGTTTCACAAGCGTAAAGAAATATGGGAAACACTAGAGCCCTGACTAATCGAATTTTCGTTGTTTTTGTGATGTTTTTGCTTGTCCATATTTTCCTCAAGTTATTCATGGATGATCTAGAAATAGCCATGCGTCGCTTGATTTCTTCTGCACAGCCTCCACTGTTTGAAATCAGCGCTCCGAGGTAGACATACGATTGTACACATCACAACCATGGTAGTCGCAGAAATTACCATCGAAAGTTGTAAGGCAGACATTTGAAAGATGCGTCGCCGGTACTTGACCATGCGATCGGCAAAAGTTATCCAGATTTATCAAAATTAACGACTTCGGACGCGAAGCCCTCCGTCGATTGGTTTTGATCTAATAAAAGCACTCATCCCATCACTGGTCAGAGTTCTGGCATGTATTAGCTCTAGAATTACCACAGTTATCCAAGTAACTGAGTAAGATCTAAGGAACCAAAACTGATATATTGAGCCATTCGCGGTATCGCCTTAATACGGCTTGCACTGAGACATGCATGGCTTAATATTTGAGACAAGCATAACCAGGGAGCTAACAATAACATCGCTAACTCTCGCGTTGTTTTATATTTTTCTTAAAGTTCGTACGCGGGGGTCGAAAGACTCGTCGCGATGAGTTTAAAAAAATATTCAAAATTTTAAACTTTGAAAGCTTACAAGACAACACACATACCAAATTATTTTGTATGTGCGTCGGTTCGCGCAAACGTTCGCTGTTCTGATACTCTGTATACAACGACGCCGCAGCGCAGTCGTCATCGTCGATCAAAACGACAACGAACGCGATGTTCGATCACCGTACTGAACGTTCTCTGACGATATCTTTGATGCGTGTGACAGCGACAACTGTCGCATACACACACACAATGCGTGAACATGTGTATTACAAATCGTCGCCCGGTGTTGGAGAGATCGTGGCCAATATTAAAGATATGTCGCCGCAAAGGACGCGCACACAGAAATTAGAACGATCGCTTGAACAAATAAGAATACATGATACAAATATATCAATGTATCAAAAAATTTGAAATACGAACAACGCACAAGGCGCGCCCGTCGACCGACACTGTACAATCATATTATGTTTGGTGTACGAATACACTATTACACATAATAATATATCTCCGGAGAGTATCGTATAGCTAGTCTCGCGTGGAGTAATTAAGTCGTAGGTTAAGTTAGATTAATTTAGGTTTAAGCAGATTACTTTTTTTCCAACATTGAAGGCAGTAATCTTAGATATAGTTTAGTTTTAGATTTACTTTGTGTATTTTAATTTTAAAATTTTATAATATAAGTTTAAGATGTAAAAATCGTATTTTCTTGACCCTCCAATTGCAACCTACGCAACTAATTTATAAATGTGTTATATAGCGCTCGGTGGCACAGGCGGAAAAATTATTTAATAGACGTAGACTTGACAGCGAAAAGTTTATAACGAATAAGGGTGACCACTGGTGCAATGCTTTCCCACACAGGAAGAATCATCTCAAGACTGAGATTATCAATTCCAAAGGCTTTAGAGGAAATGGAGTAAACACACTTCTTGACATCATCCTCTGACACAGCATTGAAAGAAAAGGAAATCGAGTCTGGTAGGTCAATACGGGACAACAAAGCAAGTGTTTCGGATTTAACTATGGGACTTATATTTAATGGTGGAGTTGTAAAAAAAGAATAATAATAAATAATAATAATAAAAACTCTTTATTTCACGCTAAAATACTATAGAAATATACGATTTACAGGAGCTTTTAGAATGTGAAAAGGCGGCCTTATCACTAAAAGTGATCTCTTCCAGGCAACCGAATTGTAGGAATAGATCAATAGGAACGGGCGTAGTGCGGTGGAAAATTAGTATGACGAGTACAGAAATATATATAATTATACACATATATATAAATATATATATTAAATATAGAATATAAACACATGAAAATAAATAAATAAATAAATAATAAAAATACATATGTACTTATAAGTCCATACATAAATATAATAAATAATATACATATATACTAAATATTTGCAAATATATAATATCGATACATTATAATTGAAGAAAATCGTTTTTTACTTTATATTTAAATGTTTTTAGGGACTTAGACTGCCTTATAGCACGTGGTAGGGCATTCCACAGTTTCGCTGCTTGGACAGTGAACGATTCACTGTAACAACGAGTACGGCACAAAGGTATCTCTAGCACATTATCATTCTGGGAGCGGAGACTTAGTGGAAGACGGGAGTTGGAACCGAGAAAGGAAAAACGCTCCTTAAGGTAGGTTGGAGTATCAGGGTGGAAGAGGATAGAGTAGAGGAGAGAAAGAGTGTGAAGATTTCGACGGTCTTTGATAGGAAGCCATCCAAGTCTAGAGCGATGCTCACTGATATGATCAAACTTCTTGAGTCCGAAAATGAACCTAATAACCAGGTTTTGGAGGCGTTCCAACTTGTTGAGCAGTTGCTGCGATAAATCTAGGTAACATGTGTCTGCATAATCTAGGATAGGTAGCAAAAGTGAGTGGGCTAGACTTATTTTGGTTTTTATAGGCAGGATATTTTTCCATCTTTTTAACCTACCTAAAGCGCAGTACAACTTGCGGCTCAACTCAGAAACTTGAGGAGTCCAAGAGAGGCCGCTGTCCACCATGATACCTAGATTTTTAACAGTGCCACTGTATTCCAAGTTACACGTGCCGAAGACTGTAGGAGGAAGGTAAGGAAAATTTATCTTGGATAGTTGTCTAGGATTGCCGAGGATACACACTTGTGACTTTTTAGGATTTATAGATAGACCGTAAGACTTGCTCCAGGTACTTATTGTTACCAGATTAGAATTAATTAGACTAATGGCCCTAGCAATGTCTTGTACGTCCGTGGTCGTATAAATCTGTAAGTCATCAGCGTATAGGTGGAAAGGCAAGGATAAAAGTTTAGTAACGGAATTGATGAAGATGGAGAAAAGTAAAGGAGAAAGTACGCCACCCTGGGGAACACCAGCATTAAGGCGGCACACGGATGACAGTTTTTCATTTAAGCGGATGTACTGCTCTCGGTTGTGTAAATAGGTATAAAACCATCCAATAGTCTCTGATGAGATATTAATAGATTTTAAAACAGCTAAAAGGATATCGAAATCAACAGTATTGAAAGCGTTAGAAAAGTCTAGGAGAGTGTGACTTGTTACTTGTTGATGAATAGTGACTTGTTGATTATCGATTCCATATCTTATATCATCATTGACCTTATTTAGAGCTGTGACCGTGCTGTGACCAAGGCGGAAACCAGACTGGAAGGGAGATAGGATATGATTTTTGGTAAGGAAAGATGAGAGCTGTTCATGAACTATACGTTCTAATATTTTGGACAGGAACGGGAGGATAGAGATCGGGCGATAGTCTGTAAAGGAAGTGGGGTTAGATACTTTAGGTATAGGAATAACTATCGCCTGGCGCCAGATATCAGGGAATGTATTTGAGAATAAGGAAAAGTTGAAAATATGGCACAGGATAGGAAGTACAGTCTTCATGGTTAAAAGAATCATTTTCCGACTGATCCGATCACTACCAATTGCATCGGACTTAATAACAAGAACATGCTTCTTCACTTCGTCAGGAGAAACAGAAGAGAAATAAAAGGGAGAGGGACCAGAGATTGAAGGGATAGACTTAATGGTATTCGTTTTAATATTTTGATTTAAAATGTTGACATTCGCGAAGTGTTTATTAATTGCGTTGAGATCCGTTCTGTCGCCCAAAGTAGTAGCTTTCCGTGAGCGTCCAATACCCATTGAGTCGAGGAACTTCCAAACACTAGCAGAACTGCAATTTTCTATGGAATTGTAAATAAAAGTGCGTTGCGCATCCCTGCAAGTTTTGTTACATCGGTTCCGTAGTGTTTTGAACCTATTAAGGTTTTCTTCAGTAGGATTTCTTTTGTACTTCGATTTAGCCGAGTTACGTTTTGCCATAAGTTTTTTAATATCTTCCGTTAGCCAGGGGGCAGGAAGGTGCTTGAGTTTAATTGGTCGAAGTGGAGCGTACACGTCAAAAAGGTCAATTAATAAAGAGTTAAATATAATAACTTTTTCATTTACAGTCGGAGCATTTAATACACTCTCCCAATCTATTTTATTTAGATCTTGTAAGAAAGCTTCATTATTAAAATTTTTAAAGCTTCTACGCATGATTATAGTGGGTTTAATTTTCGGTGTACGAATTTTATAAGCTATATATATAAGATCGTGGTAGGAGAACGCTTCGGCACACAGCTGACCATAGGTAGCAACTTGCTCATTCGACGAAACAATCATTAGGTCTAATTGTGACGGAGTGGTATTAGGGAAGTAGTGGGTAGCGTTAGTGGGTAGAAGATTAAGATTAGCACTTTTAATAATATTTTTTAATCGACTAGCACGCCAGTCATCTTTTATGAGACAAGTATTAAAATCTCCCATTATGATGGTATGATCCACACCTGGTACATACCTATCTAGTAAGGTTTCAAAAGTGTTAAAATAATTTATGTGGAGTGAAGGGCTGTAAAATACACCAAGTAACAGCTTTAAAGTGCCAAATAACACTTCAATAAAAATATGCTCTGAGGTATTTGAGTATAATGTAGGAGATTTGTCGAGAATAGAAAAAGGGATGTGGCTACGTAGGTAGATAGCAACTCCACCACCGCCTTTCCCTATACGGTCATTACGAATAAGATGGAAGCCGGGTAACGCATATGATGTGGATGGTAAGGAAGGTTTTAGGAAAGTTTCGGAAACTAGGACCGCGTGAACTTTTTTGGCATCAAAGGAAGCTAAGAGATCGGGATAATGAGCAGGAATACTCTGTGCATTGATATGTACCACGTTGAAGTGCTTGGCAGAGTTCGCAAAAGTCGTATCCAAAAGAGAGCTTAGCGGAGTAGAAGTGCTATGAAAACTAGAATCTGATGATAGGGATGAACACTGACAAAATGTGTCGTCTACAGAAATGTCTGAATCGATATTGTTCATTACAAGTAAAATATATAATAATAATAATATAAGTAATAATAATAAAAGAATATATATATATAAATGTAAATACAATATGACAAATAAATATATAGATATAATCAAATCAATTATAAATATTAAATATACGATATTTCAGGTCTATTACATTTAACCAAGTATTTAAAATTTAAAATTTTTCAACGCACCTCTGCCAGCATTAAATGATTTAAAATAAACATACAAAAAAAAAAAAAAGCATATAAACAATCATAGTACAAGCTAAATACAACAAAGTAGCTACAAAAAAAGTAGCTACTGAACTGTTTAACACAAATAAAATGAGTAAATAAATAAGTTTGCAATATTATATCTGTGACACAAAATATGTAGTTTACAAAATTCTCCTATGCCATCTGTCAAATGTCAACAGAACGACATCTGTCAATATGTCAAAGGTTCATGTAAACATTGCAGGTCTAATAATTTAGTAGAACAATTGTAAATAGCTTGATACATGTAATTTAGGATGAAAAAGGAGGTTAGTACTTAAATTAAGTCACCTATAGAACTACCGTATTTGCTAAGTAATTTAACCAAGTAACTTTAACTGAATGACTGGAGGAAATATGTTGTTTACTTTCTCACAACTCTCTTCGTACGTGGGGCTTGAGCAGCTGACTTTACTCTGTTGTCACCGGCGATCGAACCAGCTACAGGGGCCTTAGGAGCAGTTTGGGCCTCGGGTGCACCGATGATATCATTAAGTTCCTTGCTCGAAGAAATACTGTGGCGCTTACCATCTGGCCCGATAACAATAACAAAACCGTCCTTCGACCAGCATTTATTGATTCCTAACCGTTTTCGAGCCGCCATAAAGTCTTGTGCAGAGATGAATGTCCGCGTCGCTCAACTTGTAGTTTATTGAATTAGCTATTTGTTTAGTTACTGTCAATAAATTCTCATTTTTATGCTCCGGAATGCATTGCACTTCGAGATTGCTAGCTCTACCATGTTGTTCAATTAGATTTAACCTAGTTGTGAGTTCCGATACACTCGATTTTAAAATACTGTTTTCAGTTTCGAGTGTTTTAATGCACTTAATTTTTTTTGACATATCTTCCCGGATTGTTTCATACTTCTCCTCTAGGAAACCAATCGATGAGGTAATGCCAGCAACATGATCGTGAAGATCCTTTAATTTATTGTCAAATTGCTCCATCATATTCTTTTTAAGTTGGTCCAAACTACATTGAAGTTCTTCTTTAACTATTTGTCGAATATCATTGCATGTGACAGAGGGCGGACTCACTGACACAGGAACTTTTGCACGCATTGTTACATTCTGACAGTCAGTTACTGAGCTGACACCTTCACGCGGAGCATGTGTATTTTTTTTTGATTTCACAGACAGCGACATCTTACGTTAAACTTAGTTGTAATTACTATAATTTTTTACTAGATGTCGTTAATTATTTTTCTTTGTCAACTTCTTTCTTTTTTAAAATATCGTACACTGTTTTTATTTATTAGAAACAATGACGAACTTGCAAGATACTTTTTAAAAACAATATCTTTAAAAAAAGTGATTTTGGTAAGGCACGATCTTAGATACACAAGCTTTATTCACGACTCGGAACGTTGCGCTAATAGTTACTTAAAGTTCTATGCAAAATTTGCTTAGACTTTCACATATATGTTCGATCAGCCGAGCAAGTCCGTTACAAATGACATTCAAATGTTGAGGGCGTTTGCTCAACTAAATATAATTTAGTTTTTACAACAACAAACTGCACATTTCCATAGTCCAGCAGGCTCGGCATAAGTTTAGAAGATATTTTTTGGCACTTAGTCACGTTTTTAAGCAATTACCACTCACAGAAGTCCTTATGAATGTTTTCACATTAGCACTCAATTTTTATTATAATTCATTGTTAGTTTTATATAATAACACTCACACACAAAATTTAGGCCTATACTAATGTTTTTAGCAACAAATAAGGCTATTTTGATAACGAATAATAATTTTAATTCAAAAAAGTATACAGAGCTTTTTTGCACGGGTAGGCAGCGCCACCACTTTATTTACTGGGTTACTGTTACTTTGAAATAGACAGTTACTGATTCCACAAAATAATGTTTTTATTTTTTATTATTGTTCATATGGAGGTAACCACTCAAAAAATATTGCAAGTACACCGTTCTAAATGAATTCATAGACTTTGTTATAAATTTTTACACACGTAGAAAATAATAGTCCTGCACTCTAAGCACTTGTTTACTAGCACTTTGGGTAGATAATCTTCTAATGATTACATTAATACTGTTTTTGCACTTGTCCAATATCTATTAACCAGAATACACAATTTAAAACTGTGGAGAACATAAACGTCACTGTTACCGTAGGCGCGTTCCAGCCGGCTTTTTCACACAAACAAACAACAGTTTTTCACAAAAACAAGGACAAACGGAGTTATGCGAAGTAAGGCAAAAAGAGCAGAAAGTTGCTTTTGTCGCATGGTACACCCGGCTACACGAAGAGCGATATGCTCGTAAACGTGTCGTGAAGGCGATCTTACCATCTTTTGAAGTCTGGATGAGAAGGAAAACCCGAATGACCTACCGACTTACACAAGTAATCACTGGCCATGGTTGCTTCGGTGATTTCCTTTTCAAAATTGGACGTGAGGCAACCCCAAAGTGCCATCATTGCGGAGCTGAGCAGGACTTCGCTCAGCACACTCTTCAAGAGTGTTTGCCCTGGGACGAATATCGAAGTTCGATAATTTTGAAATTGGGTCAGAACCTCTCTTTGCCAATAGTGGTGGCCAAAATGCTACGTGACGAGGAGTCCTGGGATGCTGTAGTTTCCTTCTGTGAAACAGTTATGTTGCAAAAGGAAGCTCCAGAACGGAATCGAAAGGGGGTCGATTCCATACCCAGAAATCGACGTCGTTTTGGGAGCGCCCTTAATCCTCCCAATTCTTCCTCAAACATAGGAGCTTTAAATAACACTAGGTGAACGCTGAATTGGGGTAATTTAGTCTGTCATCTTGGAGCTAAGTAGTTTCAGCTGGTTAGTGACTATGAAGTGTCAGAATATTATGAAAATACATGTGGAGGGTAGCGGATGCGGTTCATCCGATTCCCCGTTGCCTTTTGTCGTATTGAGGACCGACAAACGGAGGGGTTTTAGTGGGTACGAATCCCACATAACTTAGTTTGTTTTACCCCAAGAACTAGGTATCTTTCGAAGATTTCCCCTACCTATTAAAAAAAAAAAGCAGGATTGATTATAGTTTTTTTAATTATGTCATTGTTATTAGTAGGTGGATCACCACCTTGTCTTTTACACAATGACAAATTTAAATCACCCATGCCATCTCCAGGGTCAGGGGGATCGGGCGGACGCTCAGCATCCATGTTAAACTTAACTAACCTAACTTACCTTGTAATATACCTAATCTACTGACAAAACACCACAAACACTCACAACAACCAACACAACACCTTAGAAATACAAATCTTTTATTTTAAAAACAGCCATTTGTATTAAAAATTAGGAAGAAAAAACACAAAAAAAACCCGTGTGTTAACCAAAACAATCGTCAGCAAAGTCTCGCAAATTTATTTACCTTGATAGGTTTATGTGTGCGTGCGCCGTTCTTGACAAATTCTATTTTATTTTAAAACTATAATTTTATTATTTTGCCTTAAAAAAAGTTGGGGGTTTGGTTGAGTTTTTTATTATTGTAATAGGCTTTTATAGAGCAGTTAAACTGTGGTTTCATTTAAAGTGGTCCTGACAAAAAAACTCTGTTTAATTAATATTTGAAGTGATTTTTTGGTGAATAGAACCAATAGCTATTACAACACTTGCGAAGAAAGCATATTTTAGGCAATTTTTAATTCTTATACCTTTTGAAAAACTACCAACATACGTATAGTTAATAAATTATTTTTTCAAATTAAAAAAAATATCTATGTCATCATAATGGCGGAAAAATATTCAAAATGTATTGTAATACCATATCAGTATCGACATTGTAGTGTTGATAGTAATTGAAAATAGTTATATTGCAGGAGGATACCTCCATATGCACTGTTTAAACCTGTTTTTATGTATAATTTAGAATAATATATTCTATAGGCATCACACATTCTTTTTATTCTTTAACTAGGTATAACACGTAAATACATTTTTTAGAGGTTACTCTGTACTAAGATGGCAGGCAACTCTGTTTCCGCATTTAAAATATTGGAAAGAAAAGGAGAAACGTTTTTCATACTTGAAACGTATTAATAAATTTACATACAATTCATTTGTTTTGAATATAACATTAATTACAGCTTCACGTTATTTTAACAGATAACATAAGATGACATTAAAATGTATTGACATCACCACAATCCATCTAAACACAATATAAACCCTTATAAACTATGAACTCACAATCAGAATTTACTTTCCAAATACATATCCTTTTTATTGTAGACATCGCTATTCGAGCTAGGCCCAAAAATATACCTACTTTATTATTTTTGTTATATCACCAACGTTGACGTTTAAAATAATGATTATGGTAGACTAAATAAATATTAATTATACTTCTTTTTTTAGCTTCACGCTGTATCCCGCACACAGCAGGGGAGGCAGATGGAACCTAGTGTTAAGACACTCTGTTCCCTACTTTCCGCGGAATTCTGTTGGCATTGCGTGCTGAGTAGTTAAACCTAATGCCGCACTTTGCCTCCACACCAGAGCGATGAAATGGAAATATACATTTAAATAGATAATTCATTTTCTTAAGTGGGAATCGAACCCACAACCAGTTTACAGTAACACTTTGTGCCCCTGTGCAACGAACAACCTCAATTAACTTTCTTCTTCTAAATTGTGGTTAAATAAAATAATCGTAATTTAATTATGTCAGATTACTATTAACCGACTTCTTAAAATAGAAGGTCATCAATTCGATTGTATTTTTTATACTTATTACCTTACCTTAGAACTTAGATTCTTTTTTTATTTGCAAGCTAGTGCGTCTCGTGTACTCTTATTTTAATTTAGTTCATATCCGACAATGGTTTCTATGAGAAAATCATATAAATCTCAAATTTTACATTAAGTATGTGCGCGACAAATGGACGAATAACTCAATATCACCTCAACCAATTTTAATTATTCTTTTTTTATTAGAAAGGGTACACATAAGAGGTAGTTTGGTGAAAGTTTCGTCAATTTCAGAGAATGAAATCCGGTTGAAATTGAGAAAATCATATAAATCTCAAATTTTACATTAAGTATGTGCGCGACAAATGGACGAATAACTCAATATCACCTCAACCGATTTTAATTCGATTTTTTTATTAAATAATATAATTATGTAAAGTAAAAGTAAAATAAAATACTCTTTATTGTTCACCGAATAATTAATTACAAAACTCTTTACATTGAACAACACAATAGGCGGCCTTATTGCTAAGCCAGCAATCTCTGCCACGCAACCTTTAGATAGAGGAGAGCATAAGATTAAATTAGGAGGGGTGTACTAAAAATAAATGTAAGTATATAAAAATATACGAATAGACGTTTATATACATAAAATACATAGATACACTTACACATACACAAATAGGCATATACACATGTATACATACATACACATAAATACATACATATATAATAAGATTTTATGGGATTAGTAAACGCATTAATTAAATTTGTCCATTATACTCATTTTTTTTATGGAAAAGATACGGCAAACGAGCGTGCGGGTCACCTGATGGTAAGTGATCACCGCCGCCCACGACCCCATGCAACACAAGAGGAACTACAGGTGCGTTGCCGTGCGGGTTTAAATACCGGAGGTGGTAATGATCCGGTCGAGTCTGCCCATGCGTGTTGCCATTGCTGGCGACGTGACTCTACCACACGTACTTTAGTCGCCTCTTACGACACCACCAGTACCAGGATGATCCTATTCTAGGCCGGGATCACACGGCACTTAAGATTTTCAAAATGTTAAATAATATTCTTTCAGCCTGTTCAAGCCGAATAATACAACGCCTGTCAGATTATACAAGCAAGAACTCACACGTCACACATGCAGGGGCGACAAATTATTCATTGCGCTTTGAGACTCGGATCTAATAACATCAACTTTTATTTTATTACTTAATGTTAATTACTCCGGAGGCCGGTCGTGGCGCAGCGGCACAAGGTGTGACTGTAAACCGACTGGTTGTGGGTTCGATCCCCACTCGAGGAGATGAAATATTTACTTAAATTTATATTTTCATTTCTTCGCTCTGGTGTCGAGGCAAAGCGCGGCGTTGAGTTCTGCCACTTAACACGCAATGCCTCCGGAATTCGGCAGAAAGTGGGGAACGGATTGTCTTTCACTACGTTCCCTCTGCCTACCCTGCAGTGTGCGGGATACAGCGTGAAGCTGATTTTTTTTTTTTATTAATTACTCATTGTAAAACGTGAAGTAAACCAATTATTCAAAAGTTTTGGGTCTCATTTTCCAATCAATCATCATTGGCGCATTCATTTGGTGACCCCGACGTGATTTTTACCGAGCAATCGGTGTTTTTTTTTTCAAATAAATATATTTAGAATTATGCAATCTTTCTCCTACACGAATTATTTTTTTATTATCAAGAAATACATTATATTTTAATGATTTATTTTTATATGGCACTCTCCACATCAGCTAGATTAGCAGGAAAAGCTGCGGAACACATCGCTTCAGTAAAAGCAGTCCGCGGAGAGAGTGAGTACCATGACTTATTACGTAAGTACCCACAGATTACTATGCCAGCAGGTACTCAGCGAGTAGTGAAGCATGACACGCTGCATTATATCAGGACAAAGTCTGGACCACCTGTATCATGTCACCCTTGCCGCTTACCACCAGACCGACAGAAAATTGCCCTGAAGGAGTTTGAGGACATGATGGCGAATGGAACCACGCGGCGTTCGGAGAGTCCATGGTCGTCACCTCTGCACCTGGTACCGAAGAAGGATAATGGGTGGAGACCATGCGGAGACTACCGCGCTTTGAATTCTCGGACAATCCCTGACAAATATCCCGTCAGACACATTCAAGATTTCACTCATCAACTGGCAGGTAGTTCCATATTTACAAAAATTAAAAAATCAAATCAGCTTCACGCTGTATCCCGCACACTGCAGGGTAGGCAGAGGGAACGTAATGAAAGACACTCCGTTCCCCGCTTTCTGCCGAATTTCGGAGGCATTGCGTGTTAAGTGGCAGAACTCAACGCCGCGCTTTTGCCTCGACACCAGAGCGAAGAAATGGAAATATAAATTTAAGTAAATATTTCATCTCCTCGAGTGGGGATCGAACCCACAACCAGTCGGTTGACAGTCACACTTTGTGCCGCTGCGCCACGACCGGCCTCATTTACAAAAATTGACATGGTGAAAGCGTATAATCAGATACCAATTAATCCTGAGGATATATGCAAAACGGCAATCGCGACACCGTTCGGTTTGTTTGAATTTCCGTTCATGACGTTCGGGTTGCGAAACGCTGCTCAGACCTTTCAGCGATTCATAGATGAGGTGCTGAGAGGTCTACCTTTTTGCTATGCGTTCATTGACGATATCTTGGTATATTCAGCGACGAGAGCAGAGCACCTAGAACATCTCCAGCAGTTATTTCAGCGGTGGTCAGAATACAGTATACTGATCAATACCGGTAAGTGTGAGTTTGGTAAGCACACCATCACGTTTTTAGGACATGTGGTGACAGCAGAAGGCATCCACCCACTTCCAGATAAAATCCAAGCGCTTCAAGAGTTTCCAACCCCGAAAACGGTAAGAGAACTAAGACGATTTCTGGGTATGTTTAACTTTTACCGTCATTTTGTACCAGTAGCAGCTAGGGTTCAGGCGCCACTGAATGTTCTATTGGCAGGGCCAAAGACAAAACCATCGCAGAGCATAACCTTCACGCAAGAGCAGTCAGAAGCTTTCGATGCGTGTAAGACCAGCCTTGCGGATGTCGTCATATTAGCACACCCTGAGGCTGACGCAGAGTTGGCTGTTTACACCGACGCTTCGAATAATGCAATTGGCGCAGCGCTTCAGCAGCGTGTAAGCAACAACTGGAAGCCCTTAGCTTTCTTTTCGAGACACCTGACTGCAGCGCAAAAGAAGTACAGTCCGTACGACCGCGAGCTGCTGGCTATCTTTGAAGCCATTAGGCATTTCAGGCATATGGAAGAAGCCAGACCCTTCGTGGTCTACACCGACCACAAGCCGCTGACGTTTGTGTTTGACCATAATAGAGAGAGGTGTTCGCCCCGCCAGTTCAGGTACCTAGATTATATTTACCAATTCACCACAGATATACGGTATGTAAAAGGGAACGATAACGTGGTGGCTGACGCATTTTCGAGGATAGAAGCTACGAGTACTGCAGTACCCATAAACCTGCAAGACCTAGCGCGATTTGAGGAGGACGATCTAGATCTTGAGAACAAGGTGACGGCGTTGAAGCTGGAGAAGGTCAAAGATCCAATTTTGCAAACCGTCATTATATGCGACGTCTCCAAAAATCCCCGGCCTTACCTGACGGCTCCATTACGGAAACCTGCATTTGTTGCGTTGCATAGTTTGAGTCACCCGGGTGTCAAGGCGACAATCAAATTAGTAACAGTAGGTCGAGCACGAAAAATTATCGAGTCCGTATTGTAAACGTTTCGAGGTAACGATACTATTACAAAGTTCGAAGCACGAACCTTAGTGTATCGACTATCGAGGACTCGATACACTTAAGTAGGTGACGTCATGCTAACGAGACTTAGAGATGTTACTGAGCGAATGAAATGGACGTTCAAAAACCAAATAAAATAGTGAATGTTAAAACATTCAATCAAAATGTTTATTTATCTTAATTTACATTACAGTTTACGTTGAAAATGAAGAAAAATCTATGAAAATATTACGAAATCTATAAGTAAGGTATCAAGATTGGAAGAAATTCAATCCTTTTGTATATTTAAAACAATATATATCTCGCGGTTTCTAAACGAATCCACTTGACGCCCCGCCAATTATAGCTAAGTTTGTATTTGTTTTGTAATCATTAAGAGTAAATTTTATTTCTTTATTATTAAAAAGGCCAGTCGTGGCACAGTGGCACAAGGTGTGACTGTAAAACCGACTGGTTGTGGGTTCGATCCCCACTCAAGGGGAGATGAAATATTTACTTAAATTTATATTTCCATTTCGAGGCAAAGCGCGGCGTTGAGTTCTGCCACTCAACACGCAATGCCTCCAGAATTCCGCAGAAAGTGGGGAACGGAGTGTCTTAACACTAGGTTCCCTCTGCCTACCTTGCTGTGTGCGGGATACAGCGTGAAGCTTTTATTTTTTTTTAAATTATTAAACAATATTATTAAGCAATAATAATGAAAATGAGCTACCTACAATATTTATTGATGGTGGAATTAATGGAAGCGTGAGTATAAATTTAGTATGAATTAATTTTATATTTGAATAAGTTGTATTTAAAGTCTTAAAAATAAAAACATCTAATAATCTAGTAAGGTATTATGAAATTCGTATTTTATAAATGGTGATTTATCTAAACCCTCAGGAGGTCCACGAGGTCGCCATTTTATTCAAAGGAAGTGGAACGAATTAATGAATAAATTAAATAGTGGTGATTCGTATAGCGGCTGTCTTTGCATAGTGGACGTTATTTAATTATTGCTAAAATTACTAAACAATATTCTAAAAACATGTACAAGTAAAAAAAAATCTAAAGAATCCCCAATAACACTACAAATATTTTTAAAACTGTGATTTACTATGTAACGAAAGTGTTCTCACTGACAAATATTAACCGAATAAACTCCCGACGTACTCGATGACCAATCTTCGACGTTTTCGATACCGTATGTCAAAATGGGCATTCGTGCTACCAATTTTTGTTTACTGCGTTCAAGTATCGCGAAATTCGAACGTAAGACGATACAAAAAATTAGTAAAATAGTTCGTGCTGCCATGAGCTAGTTCCTTTTACGCACGGTAGGGGCGGTGTTCAATTCCTATACAAATTGTTCTCGATAACGATACGAATACTTTTTCGATAGTTTTTCGTGCTTGAGCCACAGAACGTTTTGTGTGGCATGGGGTAAAAAAAGATTGCAAAAACTGGACGAGAGAATGCACTGCCTGCCAGAGAAGCAAAGTCTCTCGTCATACCCACTCTCCACCTTCTTATTTCCCTGTTCCATCTCAAAGATTTTCACCATATTCACCTGGACCGGGTTGGTCCGTTACCCTATTCTTCTGGCTACAGGTACTGCCTCACGGTCATTGATAGATATACGCGATGGTCTGAGGCGTATCCACTTGCTGACATCACCGCCGAGACCTGTGCCCGCGCTCTTGTTGCTGGCTGGGTTTCTCGGTTCGGGTGCCCCCAGAGGATAACAACAGACAGGGGCCGCCAGTTCGAGTGCGAGCTCTTTCGCACCCTGACAGCAGTGCTAGTGGTGCAGCACCGCCGCACTACAGCCTACCATCCTGCCTGCAATGGCATGGTGGAACGTCTCCACCGTCAAATGAAGGCGGCCATAATGTGCCACTCAACTTCATCCTGGACAGAGGTTCTGCCTCTGGTGCTGCTGGGCATCCGCAGCGCCTGGAAAGACGATGTAAAAGCGTCGGCGGCGGAACTCGTCTACGGAGAGCCTCTTCGCCTTCCTGGTGAATTTTTCGTCCCCACTTCCGAAGCCGACCACGATGCTACGGATTTCGCCGCACGTCTACGAGTTCATATGGCTAGACTTACACCAAAACCTGCCAGCTGTCCTGAAAAGAGGACCTTTTATATTCCGCAGGACCTGGCAACAGCAAAGTACGTTTTCCTTCGTCAAGATGCTGTTAGGCGGTCGCTTGAGCCTCCATATACAGGCCCCTACAAAGTGTTGGAATGCTCGGCGAAGACGATCAGGCTAGCTTTGCGAGGCAGAGACGTCACAGTGTCCATCGATCGGGTGAAACCTGCCTACCTTGCCGTAGACAGCTCTGTAGATGAACCAAGCAAGTTTTGTATTACTTCGCATGGACGAGACGGCATTAGAACAAAACCATAATCATCACCACCGGATAACAACAGGGGAAAGAAGACGCGTTCCGGTAGAGTAGTTCGTTTCCCGGACTACTCGACCGACCTTAGCGAGCTTCGGTCTCAGGGGGGGTGTAGTGTGGCGATCGTTCTCCACACGGTTTATTTTTCTTTATTAATTTATTAATTTTATATATGCGGACGAAATCTAGGTGCGCGCGCCTAGCGACCTATACGGCTCCCGCTTGACCGTACAAGCGACAGCTGACCCTTTGTTCTCGCGGAACCGGTTACCGCCCCGATCGGCGACCGCGCCGCCGTCGGGAGCTCACTTGCCGAGCTGCTAAGCGACAGTGCCTTTCTGATTACTCGCGACAACCGCACGCTTGATTTCGTTCCGTGGCTATTCCTACTTACGTACATCCTATCGCTAATTATCCTTTCTTTGTTCTTGAGACTTTTGCTTTTAAATTCTATTGTAATCCTTCCGTAATCTTACCTTCTGTGCTTTCTTATTGTGCTACGTTTATAATATATTTCGCTATAAAACTTCACGTTTTATATTATTTATCCCCTTTGTCTTATTTAGTGTAGCGTAGATTTTCCTTATCCTATACGCTCCCCTAACACTCTGACATGTGACCTAAAGGAATGTACTCAGACATAAAATCTTTATACATTTTGTCGAGTGCCGGTTGTTTTAAATTTCTCCGTTCTAAAGAAAGTAAGCATCTGTTAAACAGCAAGCAAGACCATATGAAATATTTCTATCTATTATCATGCTCTTACTTTAATACATTAAAAGAGTATGTTATTATCAATTTAATTATACATAATAGTATTGGCACTTTACTTTATATATTTTATAAGTTTAACATATAAAAAGTACTGTTAAATATCACTAGCAACACTGTACAGAATTATTCAATTTCCTGTTATGTAACTTTTATTTTAAGACCTATAAACAATGTTATTCTCAATTAAATTATAGCTAATAATTAATCACACATTGATTTATATAATATAGTGGATAAATATATAAAAGAGCATTATATAAAAGAGCAACTGTTGAGTTTCTTACCGGTTCTTCTCGGCAGAACTGCCTTCCGAACCGGTGGTAGCTTCTTTTTTATTTATATGTTCATTCGACGATTTAAAAGTGCTCATAAGAGATTATTTGAATAAATTATATATAGAATACTTTAATGACTGTATAAATATAACATATAAAAGTTGCTCATTTGACAGTATGTCCAAACATTTATAAATAGACAGTTTCGTTGGCCATGATCAGTCGAATAAACTAAACAGAATGTGACGCTGCTCGTTTTATTATTCCCATATTTAAACCACTACTGGAACACATCGTTTTGATCGATGGAATGAATCACCATATGTTGTTGGTTTCCTAACACCTAATACAATTTTGTCAGAACCTAATAAGGCCCAAAATCGTCAGCTACAATAATAATATCAATGGAAGCCTGTGTATGAAAGCACGGATCTGCCAATTGTATATTCGAAGGAATATCTATATGTAACTGTCTAGCGGGAATGCTATCTGTGATAGATAGTAGGCAAAATAAAACAAACGATATTATCTACATAAGATTCATGTAAAGATTCTATATGAACTCGGCACATTTTGTTAACAGATGATAATAAATTATTAATTGCTTGAACTGTCTTATTAATTTTTAAAAATGGTAAATTTAATTTATTAAATAGTTTTTCTGTCATTAAACAAGGTGAGTTACCGGAATCTAAAAGAGAACGCACTGTATGTTCTTAATTATTTATATCATAACATTTAATTAACGCAGTTGACAGCAAGACGTCGCTCGGAGTGCTTGCATGCGCGTGCGCCGCAATCTTAGCCGATAGTGTAACGTACTTATTGTCACATTTCGCGGAAGCGACAGATATGTCCTTGACCTTATTGACTGTACAATCACCTGATATGTACGAGAACGTATGGCTCAGTTGTCAGAGCGCCTGGTCGGTTTCCAGGACGCGCGGGTTCGAGTCCCGCTACGTTCAAATTTTTATACGTTTTCTCTAAATAAGTATTTATCTTTCCTAAGTGTAGATTAACATTTTAAAAATGTTGAAAAAAATATTTAAAAATAGTATTCTCTCTTGCCAAACGATAATTCTTAGTAATTATCTTTGGGTAGCGGAAATTTGTAAAAATCTCCCTACAGAGATGCTAACAACATAAATAAGTTGTAGCTTGGCGAGAACGTATGGCTACGTTCAAATTTTTAAACGTTTTCTAAATAAGTATTTATATTTCCTAAGTGTGGATTAACACTTTAAAAATGTTTAAAAAAAGCTCTTCTTAAGATGTTGCCAATCCTGTCTGTAACCCCCTTCACATATGGTAGAAGTGGTCTCTCTACTGTGGGTGGCTTGTTGGTCTTCTGACAACGCTGGCGGGGAACTGGCAGCTTGTTCTGATGAAGGGAATTCTTCACCTGGCGAAGCTTGTCCCCTAGATGTTCAGCGTCGCAGTGATAGTGGGCTTTCTGAAACAAAGATTTGCCAACGGTAGATAACTGTATAGGGAGGTGGTGTGATTCACCATTGAGGTATCTATTGGTGTGCGTGGGTTTCCTTATATACTGTGTGGCCTATTGTGCCATTGGCATTTCTTATGACTAAAACATCTAGAAAAGCTAGGGAATTATTTGCCTGTAATTCTACTGTAAATTTAATATTGTCATTAATAGAATTGAGGTGGTTTAAAAATATATAAATACTGTCCGTAGGTAAAATGATGAAAGTGTCATCTACGTACCGTTTATATATCCTAGGTAGACAGGGTGCAGAGCTAAGAGCTATCTCCTCAAAGTCCTCTATGTATATATCTGCTATTACCGGGGACGCAGGCGAACCCATAGCAATGCCATCTATTTCTAAATAGAATTCTTGATTGAATATTAGATATCCAGATGTAAGGCAATGTTCTAAAAGTTCAAGATATTTCATAGGCATATGTTTTCCTCTAGTTCCCGCTTGACAATCCTTATGCAGTTCTCAATGAGCATAATGGTGAACACCGACTGGACATCAAAACTGACCATGGCTTCATTGTTAGCTAGCTTAAGATCTTTCAGCCCGCTAACAAAAAGGTGACCTGACTTAAGATGTTGTGTGGCCACGCAGTTTACAAAGTACTTCAGCGACATGTTGAGCCAGCTTATAAGTTAGTGTATCGATTTGGCTAACTATTGGTCTAAGAGGTACATCTTTTTTGTGTATTTTTGGTAACCCATACAACTTTGGAGGTTTTACACAGCTAGGCACGAGAGAGTTAGCTCAATATGTAATAATTTCGCGTCTTTTTTGATTAAATCGGATGTCTTTTGAAGTATTTTTGTTGTAGGGTCTTTGTCAACGACAGCAATGATGACATTTTTCGATTATACTCTTCGGTGTCTAGTAGAACCGTCGCGTTACCTTTATCGGCTTTGAGAACTGTTATATTCTCGTTTTTCCGTAATTTACTAAAAGCCCGAGATTCATCACTAGCTAGAGCGGCTTACTACGGCGCAATAAGGCTGATATGTCGTGGCGAATAGCTTCCGAATCTTCCTTCAAAATCTGGTTTTTATATGATCAGTCCTCAGCGTTTGTTATTATTTGCTTGATAGGTATGTTTCTAGGCGCCGTCGAACAGTTAATAACCTTTATTTAACACTTCAATAGTCGAATCATCGAAGGTTTTTTTTGACAGATTGACAACTGACTGACTGTTTGTGTTGTTTGTGTAGAAGCTACAGCGTTACCATAGACATTTTTCCGTTCGGATTTTAATTCGAGATTTTGGTACTTACGAATTTGTCTCATGTTATATTGATTATATTTACTTTTATTAGTAAAATCTACACATTGATGGAAATCTGTCTTAGAAAAACACGTCTCAATATGGGGCTTACTCTTGACGCCAATATCCAATGATCAATCCTTAATAATGTCATTTCGTACTCTTGAAAGCAATCAATTGCAGCAATGTTGTAAGTGAAGTTGGAATTTATTTCTCGTGAAAACGGCAATAAAATGGCACGTTTAGTGCTGATGTAATGTGTTTTGAGGAAAACATATAAATAAGACCTAAAAACAACGAAACATGCGTCGATTCGCGAATTTTAAAGAAAATTGAAAACTACTGACTGTCTTAATGAAAAATTCTGTTATAGAGGTGATACGAAGAAATAAGTTGAATTAGTCACATAAAGCCCAAAAATTTAAAACGAAATTAATGACTGTAACTTACATATAATAGGTAAGTTAAATATTAATCTAAGGAAAGACATATATAATAGTATTCCATTTTCATTAACACTCTCACTCTACACATATCATCTTCTTTTTTACAAATTTATACAACCGTACCCGCGAATGAAATTTCTAGTGCGGCTGCTAAAATTAACTCCGACCTTCAGTTAATAAGTATCTGGTGTAAATCATTTGGACTTACTTTAAACCCTAATTAAATCTCAGTTATGCATTTTTGGAAACTCTAAACAGCTATTTAAATTACACAAACCTCTACCATCAGTTTTACTTGGTGATATTTGTTTAGAGCCTAATGGGAGTGTTTTGAACTTGGGAATCCGAATGGATAGCGCATTTTCCTGGTCACCCCGCGTTTCTGAACTTAGTCGCAGGATTTTCGCCGCCTTAGGGGGATTAAGAAGATGGAAAAACCTTTTACCTTTGAAAACCAAAATATCCTTAGCCAACACTCTTCTCCTGCCCATTCTAGACTACGCTGATTCTTGCTATCTGCATTTAAAAGCCGTCTTAAAAAACACTACCTGGAACAGAGTCCATAAACGGATATATGTACGCTTAGTTTATGTATGAATCTGTATGTATATGTATGTATATATCTACGTATGTATTTTTGTATGTATGTATCTATGTATTTATTTGTGTATGTATGTATCTATGTATGTATTAATCTAGATGTGTCATTCTATTTATTTATTAAGCTTTATACGTTATTTATGTATATATCAATGTAACTTTTGCACCGTTCTGTGTTTTTGTTTCATTAATCCTATTTTGTTGGTTGCCTGTATGAGATCGCTCTTAGCGATAAGGCCGCCATTGCACATTGATCTTATGTAAGTACACAAGTGTGTATCAAATGTATAATCCAATTGTAAACGTGCAATAAAGTGTTATTATTATTATTATTATTATTATAGTAACTGCTAATTAAAGTGCGAAGCAAAATCACTGAGTGTTTATTTTTCAGATGTATTTAAATATATTATCAGTGGATTTTTAAAAAGTTTTAATTAGAATGAGCATTTGCTTTGTAAAAATACATATTAAATAACTACCAATATATCATTCAATACTAATATACCAATATAGTAGTTGGTACTTAAATATTTTATATACTACAATAGCAAGAATAGTAATTATTACTATCATTTTATAGGTGACCATGTGTTTGCCCAAAAGTGGATATTTAATGACCTCTAGATGTAGATGCTTACATGAACTTTACAAGAATATTTTACCAAACTTCACATTTCTGCTCAATCTAAAAGTTAGATATTATAGGTAAATAAATTAGGGAGCAACTAACAAGGCCGGGTCGGTTACACAACTGATTTATTATTCTTATACCCACATACAACACGCCCCCCCTTCAAAAAAAAAACAAAAGCAAACAAAAACAATCCATTTTAAATAACGTTAAAAATGAAAAAAAAAATAATTAAAACTTCTAACAGAAAATGAAATTATCTTTCTTCCATAAACAATTTTAAATAATTAGAACTGTAAGGAGAGTGTTAACAATTTAGAGAATTGTGATAATAATCATAAAATAATGAAAAAAAAAACAAATGATGAAATCTATTTTCCATATTTGCCCTTAAATAAGCACGCACGCTTAGGGCGCAAAATTGGTTCATCGGAATTCGGGTTATAATTCGGTGTACTAACTGAGTCAATAGACTCTGATGTTTTAGAATCAATTAATTGGTCTGATAAAGTTTGAGAGAGACTATCAGAGTCACCTACAGTTTCACCGTTCGGACTCGTTGCAGTTTAAATAAAATATTGCACCAACGGTGCAGTTTAAATAAAATATTATCATACAAAATGAATTCCAAAAATATCAAAGATAATGGTAATATTACTCAGAGACGTGTTAAGCCATCAACATCATCTGGGCAAAGTCCACCAACAGCATTAGACAGTATCGACCCAACAATGATTCAGTTAATTCGGTGTGAAATTCGTCTTGCTATACGTGAAACATTGACAGAAGAATTTAATATAATTAAAAAGGAATTTTCCTGCCTAGAAGAATCTATGAGGTCCATAAAAAAGCAGTTTGATGTTTTACAAAACACCGTTCTTGAATATAAAAACGAAGCGAACAAAATTGATACATCTATAATATCGGTAAACAGTCGTTTAACTGATATCGAAAAATCGTTGAGCTTTTCTTCTGACCGATTAGATGATTACGACACTCGTTTAAAATCTTTTGAACTACGTTCCAAAACCGGTACGGATTGCTCAGAGAAGCTACCTCTATTGGAGAACAAAATCAGAACCATGGAACAGCAGGCTAGGGAGTGTAATGTTGAAATTTCAAATCTTCCTGAACGACGAAGTGAAAATTTGGTGGCAATAATAGAAAATATAGGTAACGAAATTAAGCACCCAATACGGTCATCTGATATTGTAGCCATCCATCGAGTGCCTCATGGTGACCAACAAGATCGAAGGCCAAAAAATATTATAGTGAAATTCACGAATAAAGTAATGCGAGATAATGTGTTGAGTGCCTATCGTACTGTGAAAGCCCTGGACTCCAATAAACTATCGGTATCGGGCTCACCGACTCGCGTATACCTAAATGAACATTTAACATTATACTATAAGCAGTTATTTCGACAGTGTCGTGACGCTGCAAAACAGCACGGGTATAAGTATGTCTGGGTTAAGCACGGTACAGTCCTCACACGGAAATCAGATACCTCGCCTGTCATCGGCATTAGGTTACCGTCGGATATCACAAAAAATTAAATAATCAATTTTTGTTGTTATTATGCTTTAGAACGTGCTTGTACTTATATAATTTTTCAATCTTTACAAAATTTACTATTAAGATACATAATATTACTTATATATATTGTTATTTGTGGCTTTTTTCACACTGCATAATTATATTTGTACATGTTTGGTGTCATCCCTTTGTACTCCATATATGTATAGCTATTATCAGGCAAAATATTGTATTCACTGTAAATACTATTGTTACTAATCATAACTGAAAAGGTACTATATAAGCTAGTCGAAATCTTTATTACTGCGAATTACTTTTTTCAATCTGCACATCAAGGCCTACTACAATATGCACCTCTTATATGTACGTTTACGTGCATAATATACTTATGTGAACCGTTATGCGATGGATAGATACACTTTGTCTGTTTATTACCAGAATTGTCGCGGCTTAAAAACTAAGCTTAATACACTATATATGAATATTCTGTCACACAATTACGATATTATTATCTTAAGTGAAACGTGGTTAAATAAAAATATTTTAGATAGCGAATTTATGGATTCACGTTATAACGTATTTCGTTGTGACCGCGACTTTGAAGGATGTGGACGGTGCGACGGCGGTGGTATACTCGTGGCTGTACGTATCGGACTGGGAGCGAGGCCGTTCATTGCATAGAGCCGTGTTGCGCCTGCGACGCGCGACCCGTTCCCCTCACCCCTCGTAGATACTCTTTTTATTGAATTGCATACGAAAGATTATTGCTGTTTAATTAATGCCGTCTATATCCCGCCTAATATGTCAGCTACTACTTATAAGCAGTATTTTGATAACTTACAGGTCATTTTACATTCTGGTTATTTCGACAAGTTCATCATTGTAGGGGATTTTAATGTTTCTAAAATGGAGTGGCAAAATTCCATTAAGTATTTTAAACCTTTATTTTCCAGTGATTATAACCCATCCTGTAAGTATTTATATAACTTTATGAAATCCTTTAACACATTCCAACTTAATAAATTTGAAAACAGTAATAGCCATATACTTGACTTGTTTATTACCGATATTACCGATTGTGAATCATTTCTTGCGCCAATTTCACTAGTGCCTCTTGATAGTTATCATCCATCATTTTACGTTCTTGTTCCTATTTGTAGTAATCCTGAATCTATACTTGTAGCTAATAAACCTAGAATTGTTCACAATTTCCACAATTCAAACTTTGATATTATGTCGACAGCCATAAAAGAAATTGATTGGAATTTTACATTTTATGGCAAAACGGCTGAATATGCCATCTCAGTATTTTACGATAAACTGTATGGCATTATAAAACAAAATGTACCTACTAAATCAGTAAAATCGTCCAAGTTTCCTATTTGGTTTAATTCAGCTTTAGTTCACATTTTTAAAAATAAAAATAACGCCTGGATAAAGTGGAAAACTTACAAAAATACATCGGACTATGAGAAGTTTGCTTTGTACAGGGATAGATTTAAGGATATATCAAAAATTTGCTATGATCACTATATAAATACAGTCGAAAATAATATTAATGAACATTGCGATTATTTCTGGAAGTATATTCATAATTTGACAAGCACTTTAAGCATTCCTAAATCAATTAGGTACAACAATATGTGTGCAAATAATCCTATTAATATAAGTGATTTATTCTCCCAATATTTCAAGTCAGTTTTTGAACCGAATTATGTACCATATGATTACGACATAGACAGTATTCCTGATATGAATATAACTTCAGATCTCAACTTAACAAGGCTCGTTTTATCGGAATCTGAAATCTTAAATGAGCTACGTACCCTAGATACTTCCAAATGTCAGGGCTTAGATAACATACCACCAATCTTCTTAAAATCGTGTGCCTCAGCTTTATGTGAACCCTTACTTTACTTATTTAATTTATGTCTCAAAGAAGATGTTTTTCCTTTAGTGTGGAAATCTGCACGAATAACACCAGTTTTTAAGAATGGTGATAAGTCCAATGTAGAAAATTATCGCCCAATATCGATATTACCAGCTCTTTCTAAAGTTTTTGAGAGACTAGTCCACAAAGCTATATACCCTTCGCTACATAGGGTCATCATTCCTGAACAGCATGGCTTTGTTCAACTTCGCTCAACAAGCACTAACCTAGTAGCTTACACAAATCATTTATTTGACAGCTTCGATAATAATAAGCAAGTGGATAGTGTTTACACAGACTTTCGAAAAGCTTTTGATACAGTGGATCACAAAATTCTGTTGGAGAAACTTGCCTTTAATGGGATCCGTGGTAATTTATGGCGTTGGTTTAAGTCATATATTACTAATCGTACTCAAAAAGTTGCCGTTGGTGGTTACGAGTCAGTTATTGTGCCCATAACCTCTGGCGTCCCACAGGGATCCATATTGGGCCCCTTATTGTTTTTAATGTTCATTAATGATATTAAGAAATGTTTAAATTCTGTAACATTCTACTCTACGCGGATGACCTAAAAATTTATCATACTATAGATAATCTCAATGACCACTTCAAGTTTCAAGAAGATCTTAATAACTTTTCAGCATATTGTAAAAACAATAAACTTAATTTAAATTTAAATAAATGTAAGCATATCATCTTCACAAAAAAGAAAAAACTTTAGCCAATTTTCGTATAGGTTATATGATGTGCAGCTTGAAACTGTAAAGTCCATTAGAGATCTTGGGGTCCTCCTGGATCACAGGCTTCATCTTGACTTACACATTGAAAGCATTAAAAATAAAGCCTTTAAGATGTATGGCTTCGTTATGCGATCTACCAAAAATTTTAGGCGTCCTTCTTCTTATCTCACTCTTTATAAGGCCTTAATTCGCTCCCAGGTTGAGTAAAGCAATACATTCACTGCTTAAATAATGATGTGTTTGGCGTACCTCCGTATATATTATGTTATATTTATAATAATCTGTGGTAAACGGTGTTGGTGTTACATTTATATATTTTGTTATGCTGTTCTTTTATTTATATGTATGTGCACTGTTTGTTTACCCCAATAAATAGAAAAAAAAAAAAAAAAAAAAATGACGCCCGTACAGATAATGGTGATGCTTCAACACACCGCTAATTATTGCCAACGCCTCTTTGTCTAATTGGCTATAGGCGCGCTCCGCTTTATTAAGCGTGCGAGATGCAAAACAAATCGGACGCTCCCCGCCGTCTGGGAAACGATGCGCCAATACACTACCGATGCCATACGAGCTACTATCAACCGATAATACCAATGGTAACTTAGGATCATAATGTACAAGTACACGGTCACTTAAAATATATTCTTTTACAGTAAGAAATGCATCTTGACAATTCTTAGACCAGTTCCAAGCGACATTTTTATTCAATAACATATAATAAGGTGATAGAATATCACTACAATTAGCAATAAACTTAGAATAATAATTAACTAGGCCTAAAAAAGAACGTAGTTGAGTTATGTCACTTGGAGCTGATGCATCCACAATAGCTTTAACCTTGTCTGGATCGAGATGTAACCCGTGCTTATCGATAACAAATCCAACATATGTAATGCGCTCTTGCATAAATGAATACTTTTCCAATTTAATTCTCAGACCGACATCACGTAGGCGCTCAAATAACCGTTTCAAATTATTAAGATGATCAGATCTGTTACGGCCGGTCACGGCAATATCATCAAGGTATACCACAACCCCTTTTAAGCCTCTTAAAATTTTCTTCCATAAATTTTTGAAATTTTTCTGGAATACAATTTAAACCAAAAGGTGTGCGTCTCTAAACAAATGTTCCCAAGTGCGTAGTAAATTACCCCTGCAATAATTAATGAATTTATAAAATTTCCAAACACTAGAGCTGAGAGAGATATAATAAAATACAAGTATGTCTTTAATTGTAATGGAAATTGTATGTGAATGTAAATTTATTGTAAATATTAAATTTTGCTTTATGTTACAGGTTTTATGAGAAGTTTGGTTTTCCTGGAGTTGTAGGATGCATTGATGGATCCCATTTCCATATTTTTAAACCAAATAAAGAAAAAGAACATTTATTTTATTGTAGAAAGCATTTCCATTCTCTAAATGTACAAATGGTTAGCACATTTATTTTTATTTTATATTGAATACACTTACAGCATATAACTTCATATTAACATATACAGTAAGATAATGCGTTTATAATTTAATTCCAGATATGTGACAGGGACTGTAAAATCCTTAATGTAAACGCAAAATATGGAGGAGCTACCCACGACGCGTTTGTTTGGGAAAATAGTGTAGCCAATAATTACATGCAAGCACTACATCAAAGTAATGAGCAAGTTTGGTTATTAGGTTAGTGCTAAAAAAAATTTTACCTACTACCTAATTATGATGATGTATTCTAGTTTTCTCGTCTTTTTAAAATATTTTTAAAACTGCCGTTTCAGAATTTTTACGAAAATATACAAATGTATTTTCGTATGACCACAGTAATTAATATAATACTTATACTACTATTACAGGTGATTCTGGCTACCCGCAAAGACCTTGGTTAATGACACCGATTCTTGATGCTGCTGATGGAACTCCACCTTATAAATATAATGCAGTTCACGGAAAGACGAGATCGACAATAGAAAATACGTTTGGACTATTAAAAAATCGTTGGCGTTGTTTGTGCAAAGATCGCACGCTGCATTATACACCAGAAAAATGTGCAAAATTAATTACGGCCTGTTGCGTGTTGCACAATTTAGCCATAAATTTCCATGTGCCTGAACCAGAACAGCAAAACTTCAATATTACTCACCAACCAGCAACACATATTTTTCAAGACAATAATGCTGGAGATGCTGATGATGATTTGATTATGGGTAGAGCTGTAAGAAGCATATTAGTTGATAGAATTAATAGACTTCATTAATAAATTTATATTTTTTATTTCTTCTTATAATCAAAAAATTAACAAACATGTATATATAATATTAACAATAAAAAAATTAACAATTTGTAACAAAATAAAAAACTTCTTTAATTTAACCGGATCACATAATTAAAACCTAATCAGTCTTTAAAATAAAAATTAACAAAATCACAGTTTACTAAAAAAAAGTCTTAATCTAACGTTTATCAATATATCTTACAAAAACATCCATTGCCTCTTTCATAAATTCCAGCCATTGACTCTGCAAATGTAGCTCTACATCCCTCTGTCTTACTCTCTCTTGTATTTCTAGCTCTTTTAATCTTAATCTTTCTCTTTCCAATTCATCATATGCCCTTTCACGCTCTCTGGCATACTCCCTTGCATTCCTATCCACATCTATAAATAATTTGGCCAAATTTTCTTTAGGCTTTTGTGGTAACGGTGTCCATTTTTCTCCACCAGGATTGCTTGGAGCAAATGAAGCAGCCTCTGCCTGTTCTGACTGCAGAGGTGCAACAGTAGGTTGGCTGCTTGTGCCTGGGGTATTCCAATCTACAATATAAAATTAATCTATAAGTATCTTTTATTAACAGAGGCCAAGTATAATTTCAATTGTCATTAAAAACAAAACAATAATATTTGATGCATTTTGTTGAATTAATTGTTTGATATTAATTGCAATTGAAGCTAAATAATAAAAACTCCAAAATTAAATGTATTAAAAAATATTTTTTTATAATGAAATATATACACCATTCCTAATAGAATTATAGCAAAACATCTCAAAAAAATATTGATATTTTTTTACCAGAATCATCCACTTCCAAACAGATTTTGGAGACTGGCTCATCTGTTTGCGCTTGAGGAGCCTCAATAACTTTATTCTGAAATGACACAATAACTTTATTCTATCTTTATTGTTTTTATAAAGAAAACGATATAAAATATTGCTTACCAATGGAAATCCAGCTTCCTCCACTGCAATGCCAATAGCTGACTGCACTCCAAGTATCTGAATGACTCGACTTTCAAGGTCAGTCAGCGATAATTGGAGTGCAGGCCCTCCACCAGTACCACTAGCGGCCCTATTGATTCTTGCAAATTTCTTCTTTGCATTATTTTTGTAATCACTCCAGACCTTAATTAACAAATATAAATATTAAATAAAAGAAATATTTATATATAATCAAGCATTTATAACTACAATATAATTTCCAATACCTTGCGCCATTTCTCCTCAGTCCTAGGGTCCCCGGTTCCATCACTATTTAATTTATTCATTAACTCTCTCCATTTTTTTTGAATAAAATGTCGACCTCGTGGACCTCCTGAGGGTTTAGATAAATCGCCATTCCTAAAATACGAATTTCATAATACCTTACTTAGATTATAAGATATTTTTATTTTTAAGACTAAATACAACTATTTAAATATAAAATTAATTCATACTAAATTTATACTCACGCTTCCATAAATTCCACCATGGTTAAATACTGTAAGTAGCTCGTTTTCATTATTATTTTTTAATAATAAAGAAATAAGCTTTACTTTTAATGTTTACAAAACAAATACAAACTTTGATATAATTGGCGGGCCGTCAAGTGGATTCGTTTAGAAACCGCGAGATATATATTGTTTTAAATCTACAAAAGAGTTGAATTTCTTCCCATTTTGATACCTTACTTATATACTTAGTAATATTTGCATAGATTTTTCTTCATTTTCAACATAAATTATAATGTAAATTAAGATAAATAAATATTTTAATTGAATGTTTTAACATTCACTATTTTATTTGGTTTTTGAACGTCCATTTCATTCGCTCAGTAACATCTCTAAGTCTCGTTAGCATGATGTCATCTACTTAATTGTATCGACTCCTCGATAGTCGATACACTATGGTTCGTGCTTCGAACTTTGTAATCGTATCGTTACCTCGAAACGTTTACAATACGTCTCGATTATTTTTCGTGCTCGACCCACAGGAGCATGAAGTACCTCGGACTTGTTCTGGATGGTCGGTGAAGTTTCCGGGGCCACTTTACCGGGGCGTTTCCTTGGCCCCGAAACTGTTGAAGACGGCGGCGGTATTGGCGCGCCTTTTGAACAATGTCGCTTGGCCGAGCGCCTCGAGCCGTCGGCTGTACACCAGAGTGGTCTGGTGTACAGCCGGAGTGGTCGAAATTCTTAATTAGAAAACGTATAAACGCCTCCTGGAAACCGACCAGGCGCTCTGACCACTGAGCCATACGTTCTCGTCAAGCTACATCGAAATTCTTATACGCTTGTTACAACTTATTTATGTTGTTAGCATCTCTGTAGGGGAACCGCGGGTTCGAGTCCCGCTACGTTCAAATTTTTATACGTTTTCTAATAAAGTATTTATCTTTCCTAAGTGTGGATTAACACTTTAAAAATGTTTTATTTATTTATTTATTTATTATAGAACACCAACACAGCTTACACTAACAAGATTAGAAAATACAGAGAACAAAACTTAAAACAAAATACCAAGTGCAGCCACAATTATAGGTGTTGACGGCATGCTAGGTTTACACCTACAATATAAATATTATATTAAGAATATGTATGTTAAATTATATAAACATAAAACAAAATAGAAGCTAATTGCAATTACACAAGATCAAAAAGTTAAAGAAAAAAAAACAATAATAAAAACTAATTAATAATGAGCAGACATGGTTACTTAAATCTCAAGGACTTCAATATTTTGTCACGAAACAAGGGCCGCTTATCAAAGAAAATGTCAATGTCTACCTTTTTGGATATACTATTAAAATGTGTAATAATACGTACGGTTTATTGGAGAAAATTTGCCTAAGTTAGTAGAACTTTTAGTTGTGGTAAATAGGTCGTACCTACAACGCCTAGGTAGTTTGGTTGGAGCTGGAAAACGTAGCGTTGTTAAAAGTTGAGGACAGTCAATAAGTCCATTAACTAATTTGAATAAGAATAGGCAGTCAAGAACCAATCTTCTGTTATTCAAAGAATCCATGTTGAAAATCAGTCTATCAGCTTAAGTTGTAAGTGATTTGCTTAGATTACACTAATAAGAAAGGTGCCAGACAAACCTCTTCTGTACGCACTCGATTCTTTTTATGTAAATATCGTAGTGAGGATTCCATACTACAGTGCAGTATTCGAGACCGCTACGGACTAGAGCATTAAAAAGAGTAATTTTGGTTTCGAACCTCCTAAATTTTCTGCAATTTCTTAGGACAAAACCTAAGGTCTTAAATGCCCTGGATACTATGTTGTCAATATGCACATTGAACTTTAACCAATAATCTAAAGTAACATCCAGATCCCGAACTGTGGCTGCCTCCTTTAGAATTTTCCCATTTAAATGATAATGAGAAGAAGGCCGCACCTTTTTCCTACTAAAACGCGTTAGTAGGCATTTCTCAATGTTTAAACTAAGCTTATTTCAGCTATCAGAGCACCAATTTGCCAATCGATCAAGGTCTTCTTGGAGTAAGATTGCATCGGTGGAATTGTTGATAGTTTTAAAAATTTTCATGTCGTCGGCGAATAGACAATAATCTGAATGTAAGAAGCAGCATCCAATATCATTAATAAAAATATTAAAAAATAGAGGGCCGAGATGAGAACCTTGCGGAACACCAGATGACGTAGGAAACCAATCAGACTGATATCCCTTAACCACAACTTTTGATTTCCGAGAGCCATGATAAGAATGACACCAATTATATAAACTCCCTGTTAAGCCGCTGTTCGATAGTTTTTGTAGTAAAATTTCATGATTTACACTGTCGAAAGCCTTACTGAAGTCCGTGTAAATGACATCAACACATGATTTTTTATCGATACAGATAGATAATTTGTCGACAAAAGAAACAAGGTTAGTAGCTGTGGACTTCGATTTACAGAAACCATGTTGCTGTGGTGTAATAATTTGTTTAATTTGCCAAGCAATATAAGGAAATATTAGTTTTTCGAAGAGTTTGGCAAACACGGGTAGAATAGATATAGGTCTATAATTTGTAACTGATTCTTTTAAACCATTTTTGTATATCGGAATAATCAAGGATTCCAACGAGACGGAAAGGCACCTGAAGTAAGAGACTTATTAAAAATGATATGTAAGGGGGTCACGAGTGCGTTAGCACATTTCTGCACAAAAATTGCTGGTATTCCGTCACAACCAGCACCCTTGCAAATGTCAAGTCCTTTTATTCCAAGGATGAGCGGGGTCAACCAACGAAAGAGGATTAGAGCTCACGTTTAATTTAGCAATAGTAATATTGCTTAAAATGAGGTCTAAGATATTATTCTTGTTGTTGCGAATTAAGTTGTGTTGAGTGAGCTCGTGTAAAGAAGCAAAGTCCATAAGCATATTGTTATATAAGCTGCTGCTAGTGATTGGCAATGTAGACGACCATGGAATAGTACCCAGATTAAAATCACCAAGAAGTAAAAACTTATCAATGTCCAGAGAATCAAGGACTCGGTTACAATTATCTAGGAATTCGTCAAGAATATGGAATTCTATAGGGGGCGGAAGGTAGACACAGCACATATGTAATTTTTCAGGTTTGTTATTAGCATTTATTAACTCCAACTCGATCCAGATGTCCTCACACCGAGATTCTAAGTGACACAGACTTTTAGATTTTAAATGCTTAGCTACAGCAATTAGGACCCCGCCGCCATTTTTGAAAGAATGAAAGCCTGTAGTTTACTACGATATATTTGGTTTCGTCCGATTTTCTAATAAATACCTTCCCATCGCGTACCCACACATATTTATAGTGCAGTTCCTTGGCTTTGCGTCTGGTAGCTGCATGAAGATTTTTATTCTCAGGTGTTAGGTGCTCAGAGATATAAATATGTTTCTTTTCGCCGCCAAAACCTAGGTGAGCAGAATTTAATATATCATTTTTGTTGTCTCTGTTAAATCTTACCGAACAAGCCAAAATATTATCTCTGATACGAGGACTACTGAATTTGACCAATATGGACCGAGGGCGGGAGCTTTTGGGATCGTGCTTGGCTATCCTCGAAGCGTAATGGATATCACCTTCATTTACTGTGCAATTGATAGTATGCCCGGGTTGTTTGACAACCGTCAAAAGATTTTCGTTTTTATTTTCGGGAACGCATTGTATTTCAATATTGCTAGAACGGCTTGGTTGATCCATCTGACGGAGTCGAGCTGAAAGGTCTTGATTTGATAAACGAAGTTGTTCAATTTCCTTTTGCTGACGTAAAACGATTTGTTTTTGCAATTCCTGTTCTTTAAATATTGCATCAAACTGTTCGTTAAGGAAAGAGAGAGAATTCTCAAATGACGCAAGTTGAGTCTTTATATCTTGAAAATGCACTTTCAGTGATCTTTGCAGCTCATCTCTTAACATGTAGCGGATAGTTTCAATGGACGTACATGTGCAAGTCTTTTCTGAAAGCTGTCTGGTATTTGATTTTACTCGTGACGTAACATTGTCAGAGAGATTATCGTTAGGATTAATGTTAAGGGCAGTGGCGATAGCAGCAGGTCGTATTGGTGTATTCGTATTGTCACCGGACTTAGGTCCCTGCCTCTGCAGGAGGGACAAACCCAACCTTCTCTTGCCGATTTAGTTAGCCCTACGTAATCCGCTTTACTAAAGTTTACGCATGAATAATGATATTTGTCGTGACAACGAGAGCAACTCAAAAAAGCAAAAGCGTTTAAAAAAAACCCGAAATTCTTTAATGCTCGTCATATATTTTTTAAACCCACTTTATTTTCTGTACTTTATAGACACATTTGGCTTCATTTAACAACACGTTATTGTCTTTTTAGTTCTTCATAACATTTTGCAGTCGTTTGTCATGTTGTTTTCCATTTTCTCCATAAACCTAAATATCATCTATAAAATTTATGACCCCGTTTAATCCTGTCAACATTCTTTCCAATATTTTCTGAAACAACTCAGGTGCGCAAGTAATTCCAAACATCAATCTTTTATACTGGTATAAACCTAATGGTTCTCTAGAATATCTTTTTTTAGAATTGGTATTGCGTCACACCAAAGTTCTTATTGGAGTCCTGTACTTCCCGAATGACCAAGTCAATTATTTTAACACTTTGAATTATATTCTAGAGAACCTCCGACCTCAATATGTACATGTCATATGCATGGGCGACCTAAATACCTGCCTTTTGAAAAATGATCGAAGGACTCATTTATTAAAGGATATGAATGATTCATATAATTTATTCCTCCTACCTATGTCTTCTCCCACCCATCATTTTCCTAACTGCAGGCCTTCCCTTATCGATCTTATATCTGTCTCAAACCCCACTCTCGTTACTTCTTATGGCCAAATGACTGCTCCATTTTCCTTTCATGACGTAATCTATCTTTCCTATAATTTACGCTCATAATAAGTTCTTTGATTTTCACGATTATTACACATTTTAAATGAAACTATTTTAACCGGATTAATCGCGTATATTTAGTATTATTATGCATTTTGGGGAACCCGGCGTTTCGCCACCCACAGTAGAGAGACAGCCGGCACTTCTACCATATGTGAAGGGGGTTACAGACAGGATTGGCAACATCTTAAGAAGAGCTTCCATAAAAACTATATTCAAGCCTAACAAGAAAGTGAGCCAATTCTTGAGACCAGTGAAAAGTAACATTACTTTACAGTGTGCAGGTGTATACAAACTGGATTGTGATTGTGGCTTGTCATACATCGGTGAAACAAAGAGAATCATCGGTGTTAGGGTGAAGGAACACATCTCCGATATAAAGTATGGTCATGTATCAAAGTCAGCTGTATGTGAGCACACTGTGGATTAACCTAGCCCTACATAAGGTTTGATAAACCCCTCATCTTCGCTAAGGAACTCGAATCGAATCTGAGGTGGGGCAAGGATACCGGTGTGTTGTGGGGGAGGGGCCCGAGATGGACGGAGTTGTTGTGGAGGTAGTGAGGGTCGGAGTGAATGTTGTGGCCGAGGAGAGCGGAGTGGTTGATGTGCCCGAGGAGGGCGAAGAGGCTGAGATGCCTGTCGAGAGCGGCGAGGTGTCATTGCCCAGCAGAAGTGGAGGAAGTCGTGCCTGTTATTGGTGGCGAAAAGGCTTCACAGCGTACAAATGGAGGAACACTGCTGAAAAGCGCGCAGGTAGTGTTGGAACGGCTGGACCTAGCGGCAGTCGCCTCTTTAATCAGCGGGAAGTCCAGGTCGTTGTCGGTGTCGGTGCGAGGTTGGTTCTGGGCGGGCTCAGAGTCGGACGCGGACAGTGTCATGTCCGTCGGCTCGACCAGTGCCAACGCGAAAGACGAAGGCAAGGCTTTGTTCCGGAAAGGTAGGAAGAGGCGTGGAGGCAGAGAGGGCAACTCCGGGTCCTCTGACGATGAAGTCGGAAAGGAGAAGCCAGCCAAAGGAAGCCAGGGCCCACCATCCATTCCTGGCGAGACCATTGATTTGGCTGTTGTCAGAAAGTCGCTCAATGTGGCCAAGCGCGAGGAGCGTCGCCTGAGGGCGGAAGAGGAGGTTGCATGTATTAGCCGCAACCTCCTCTTCCGGCCGCAGCGATACAGAGCTGCGCTAGTTCGTGTCGCTGGAATATTGCCTTGACGAGCCTCTAGTCTCTGACTTGCGTAGCCAGGTTTCGGATAGCCTGGCAGTTATTAATAGAGTCGCCAGCAAGTCAGGGAACCTAAAGGGCACCTTTACAAAAGCCCTGAAGGAGGCTGCCGGTGTGATATCCAAGGCCGTGAATACCTTGGCGAACACGACCGCGTCAGAGGAAGTCTACCTACTCAGGGCGACAAACACGCGATTGCAGGCGGAGTTCGCAGACCTTAAGAAGGAGTTTGCCCTCTTAAGAGCAGATGTGGAGCGTTCTCGCACGGTAGAGACGCCAAAGACACCAGCGACATCTCAAACCATCGATGACATAGTGCGCACTGTGATATTGGAAATGGGCACTATGGTCAGTACAATGCTGGAGGCCTTTAAGAAGTGACTCCCCCCGGAGAAGAGGTTGCGGCCACCAGTAGCGGCCGACCAAAATGTGGAGGTTGGTCCGACGCGGGCGAGGGCTGAGCCCGCCGTGACTACGCTAATGGCGCCGGCAAACCCTGCGCCAAAGGTCCAGAAAGGCAAAGGGAAGAAGGGAGCGGCGAAAGTAGCCCCTAAATATGCCGCAGCCGCTGAAACCCAACCGCTGCCTCCGGCTCCAACCGACATGCCCTAGGGGTGGAATGTCGTGGCAAGGAAGGGAATCAAAAAGAAGGCGGCCTCCCATGCGAATCGGGTGGTGCAAAGTGCGACGCCTGCGAAGTCGCAAAGTGTAGTGGAGGACGGTTACTCGTGGGTTTCGTCTCCGTAAGAGTAAAGTTGCTGCAGCCCCACATTCTGCGATGCTACCGCTGCCATGAAGTTGGCCAAATGGCAGCGAAGTGTAATAGCGTAGCTGACCGGAGCAATCAGTGCTTCCGATGCGGCCAAACGGGGCATCAACAGCGTGGATGCTCGGTGGAGGTGCACTGTCCGGTTTGCGAAGCAGCACAGAGGCCAGCGAACCATAAGGCAGGGAGTGCTACTTGCGCAAGATCCAGCGCTGCCCACAAAACGAGGGTGAAGAGAAGACGTACGAAGCCGGAAGCGCCGGCTAGTACAAGTCACTCAGCCAAGGAAGGGGAGGTGCAACACACGGAGATCAAATAATGGCTCTCCGTGTGTTGCAGGCGAATATAAGCCATTGTGCCAGGGCCCAGGTCTTATTGGTCCAAAGCCTGGCGCAGTGGTCTATTCAGGTGGCGGTTGTTGCGGAGCCTTACAGCGTTCCTGACAGAGACAATTGGGTCACCGACAACACCGGTGTGGTAGCACTCATCACCCAGGTCGCTGCGGCCTCTCCGCTTTTCTCACGTATAGGAAAAGGTGCGGGATGCGTCGCGGCACTTGTCGGCGACGTATTTGTCGTCGGGGTCTACTTTTTTCCCAATCGGATTCTCGCGGAGTTTGAGGAGTTTCTCATTCGATTGGGGGAAATGGTAGAACGATTTCATCCGGCGGAGGTGTTAGTCGCGGGCGATCTCAACGCGAAGTCCAGCATGTGGGGCTCCGCAACGACGAGTGTGCGTGGTGTGACACTGTCTGAGTGGGTAATATCCACCGGTTTGTCTGTCCTCAACTGGGGGACGAAGAACACGTGTGTGCGAAAGCTGGGCGGATCCATCGTGGACGTTTCGTTCGCGAGCCCGGCCCTAGCGCGTCGTGTTCGGGGTTGGCGAGTGCTGGATGATGTGGAGACTCTCTTAGATCACCTTTACATCTTATACGAGATCTCCACACACCCAGCGGCGCAACCAACCCCCAGTCCAACCAAGCGAGAGTACGGACCGCGGTGGCAACTGAGTCGCCTCGACAGGCAATTATTGGAGGAGGACGCGGTAGTGGAATCCTGGCTGCCCCAGAGCTTGGCGTCTGCAGAAGACGCCGAGCTCTGAAGATCCTTGGCGCAGAGGGCGTTGACGCGTATCTGTGACGCGTCAATGCCCCGTTCCAGGCGCCGCCCTCAGCGGCGGCAAGCGGTGGTCGTGGGAGATCGCGCAACTGCGTAACGCGTTGACGCGAGGCGCCAGTAAAGCCACTATCGCAGACGGGTTCAGAAGGTACAGGAGGAGGAAGACCGTCTGTACCCGGTCTATGTCGAGGCGAGAACGCGCTTGCAGGAGGAAATCGGTCGTGTGAAAGGCGAGTCGCACGACCAGTTGATTGCGGAGATAGACCAAGACCCGTTTGGCACGTCCTACCGTATGATACTGGGCAAGCTACGTAATGGGCTTGGGCACCAACTCTGACGCAGACACTCCAACCGGATGTCCTCCGAGGGGTTCTGTCGTCGCTATTCCCGCAGCGGGCCAACTTTACACCACCCAGTATGGCCCGCCCTGCAGCGCGTGAGGAGGAGGAAGACAGTGTCGCACCACCTGTGGAGGAGGAGGAGCTCGAAGAGTCTGTATGCCGATCTCGGCTCAAGAGCACCGCCCCGGGCATTCCCGGCCGGATGCTAACTCTGGCGCTGAACACCGTGGGGCCCACAGTGCGAGGACTATTCACTGCCTGTCTGGCTCAAGCCATAATTCCACAGCGGTGGAAGACAGGCAGGTTAGTCCTCATTAAAAAGAAGGGTCGCCCGGCGGATTCTGCCTTCGCCTATAGGCCCATCGTGCTCTTAAGCGAGATCCCCAAGCTCTTCGAGCGTGTTGTAGCGAGGAGGCTACAACACCATTTGAAGGGGACAGGTCCGGACCTCTCGGACCAACAGTATAGCTTCCGCAGTGGCCGTTCGACTGTGGATGCCATACTCGAGGTAAAGTCCTATGCGCAGGATGCTTTGGCCCTTTTGGAGTCTTGGCGGTGTCTTTAGACATCGCCAACGCTTTTAACTCCCTGCCCTGGCTCTGCATTAAGGAGGCACTTATTTACCACGGTGTGCCTCTATATCTGCGCCGCGTCATCGGGGCTAAACTGCCGGCCGGTTGACGATTGACGCTGTTCATCCAGTGTTCCGCCAGTGGTTAGCGCGGCGTCATTGCCTCCTAACTTTCCGCACGACACAGGTAATCACGGGGCATGGCTGCTTCGGGGGTTACCTGTGTCGGATCGCCGGGAGGGAGCCCGACGCTCGCTGCCACCACTGCGACGACTGCTTCAATGAGACGGCCCAGCACACGTTGGAGGTGCTGCCTGCCTGCCTGGGCGTCTCAACGTCGCGCTCTGCGCGACGTCATAGGGGACGACCTCTCCCTGCCGGCCGTGGTCAATGCCATGGCCGACAGCGAGACGTCGTGGGATGCGATCTCCTCCTGCTGCGAGGCAGTGTTGCTCGAGAAGGAGTCGACGGAACGGGCGAGGGAGGCTATTGCTGAACTCGCCATCCGCCGTAAGAGGTCGGGTCGCCGGAGGGCGGCTCACGATCGCCGCCTTCCACCCTAATGAGCCAGAGGGCGGTCAGCTTGGGGAAGCTGGCCACCTATTAACCTGGCCCGAGTAGTGGCGCGCAGGTTGCTCCCGCGCGCTACTCCGAGCAGGCCGTTGAGGGTGCCCACACACCCTTGACTCCGCGACATGCCTTGCAGGCTCCCGCCGCCGCGTTTCGCGGAAGACTATTGTCCCCGCGTCTCGCGGCAAGTGTTCGCGGTCGAGGAGGGGCACCGTGAGGTTTTAGTGGGTATTCGGACAGCCTACATCTGCCAGTCCGCGAGCCCCACATAACCCGCTCGAGTCCCCATTCGCGCCGGTATCCGTAATAGGACTCGTCAAGTCTCGGTGAATATTCAGACTATGAATATTTTTTTTGCAACCCCAACGGTTAATATAAGCCCCCAGTTAAAATCAAAAAACACTTGCTTTTTTGTCTAATATTGACCAACCTGACTCAGTTTCCTTTTCCTTCAAAGCTGTAACAGAAGATGATGTCAAGAAGTGCGTTCACTCTATCTCCTCTAAAGCCATCGGAAGTGACAATCTCAGTCTTGAGATGATTCTTTCCGTGTTGGAGAACATTGCACCAGTGGTCACCCACATTTTTAACTTTTTACTGTCCCGCAATGTCTTTCCTTCACAGTGGAAGAGTGCTCATGTCATTCTACTTCCCAAATACTCAAACGCTTCCATTGTCACTGATTACCGTTCTATATCTATCCTTTCTGATCTAGCTAAAGTCCTTGAATCCTTAGTCAACAACCAACTTTACTCCTTTCTCTCATCCAACAATCTATTATGTCCTTTTCAGTCCGGCTTCCGTCCTTCTCACAGCACAGTGGGAGCACTGCTGAACATTACGGAAGACATTCGGTGTGCTATGAACAACACCAAAGTTCTTGTTATGATTCTGCTGGATTTAAGCAGTGCTTTCAGCCCTATTGATTTCGATATACTTCTTGGCACACTTCGGGCAGTCAATGTTTTTTTCGAAACTTTAAGCTGGTTTCGTTCATACCTCTTCGGACGCCGGTAATGTATAAAAGCGAACGATATCACGTCTATCCATCTATACAGATGGATAGCTGATGATTTGCAACTTTATTGTCACTGTAACCTAAATGATCTGCCTGCAGTTATTGTAGGTTTAAATAGCGAACTGTCTGCTATTCAAACTTGGGCCGATTCCTTCGGCTTATTAATCAACCCAAAAAAGTCCCAGGCAATTGTAATAGGTAGTAGCAGACTCAGATCTAAAATCAACTGTAATACCGTCTCTGCGATCCAATACACGGGAGTGACAATTCCTTTTTGTGAAAATGTTAGAAATTTAGGTCTAATAATGGATTCTAACTTATCTTGGGCACCTCATATTATTCAATCAGCAAGCGTATGCATTTCTCTTATGATACTCTTAGGCGTCTCCAATACTTCCTTCGTCATAAAACCAAAATTATTCTAGCGCAATCACTTCTTCCAATACTCGACTATGCCGATGTTTGCTATTTGGATGTGACCGAGGAGCTACTTAACAAATTAGAGCGACTTCAAAATCTCGCCATACGCTTTGTTTAGGGTTTGCGCAGGTATGAACATGTTTCCCAATTTCGAGCTCAGCTTAATAGGCTCCTAATTCGCCTTCGCCGTGATATGCACATCTTTATATTCCTTTTTAAAATTCTGAATTACTTGAATTATCCTGTTTAATCCTGTGTTTCGCTCCCGCTTTAATGTGCTTCCCAGACCCTCACGCTCTAGACGGTCGTATGTCACTCCAACGTTGGACGACCGAAGAGCAATACCAAATTCCTTCAAAAATCCTTTACTATGTATGCCGCGTCCCTTTGGAACCAACTTCCTAATCCTATTCAAAAAAGCTCTTCTCTAAAGACCTTTAATATATTATGCATGTATATGTGTTTATATGTAGTCTATTTAATTGTATATATAATATCTATACTGTTGTATATATAGTATGTATGTATTGTGTATATTGTATTACATAATCCTTTTTTTTACTTTTATGATTGCACTGTTATCTTATTCCGCTGTTTGCACTCATCCACTTCCATGAGTTGGCTGGAAGAGATTTTTTTTATAAAATAAGCCCGCCGTTGTAAACTTATCTTTTCAACTGTATTTTACTATTTTTTTTATCTGTGCAATAAAGAATATATAAACCTTTAAGTGTAATGAATGTAGTCAAATATCTAGAATTGGGATAGATTTCCACTTGATGGAAAGCGTTTTTAATGTCTAATTTAAAAAATATTTAGCTTTCTTTATCTTGGGTAATAAACAGACTATCCATACATGGTAATGGGTGGTTTTCCCTCATTATCGTTAAATTAGCGCGTCGCATGTCAATGCACAGTCGTAAGTCGCCATTGTCCTTTAGTATAGGAACCACTGGAGAAATCCACGGTGATGGACCATGTACTTCTTTAATAATATCACTGTCGAGTTATTCCTGTATTTTTTGCTCAACTTTCTTCTCAATAGGAATTGGTGTCCTTCTGCTGCTGCTGTGATACAGGTTTGTAAGTTCCATCGACCGGGATTCCAACCAGAACATCCTTGAATTTTTAGAATGGCTTTTGCGTTATTTCGTGTACTCCAGTTCCTAGTCTCAGTACTCCCAGACTAATAGTAGTTTCTTTTCCTAGAAGATCTCTAGATCCGACATTGACCACATAGACAGTCGCTCGCACAGACTGTCCGTTAGTTTTAATAGTCGTTTGAAAAGATCCTTTTACATTTAAGGGTGTTTTACTGCCGTACGGGTACAAAGTTTTGTCCGAGCCTTTTGTTTGATTTATAATGTTAACTTGTTTTTGTTTTAACATCTCCGAAGTTTTGTCTGTAATAATATTTAGTTTGCATCCTGAATCTAGTAGAAAACGCAATTTGATTCCTCCTAATGTGCATTCAATTGTAGCAATGATGACATTTACATTGAAGATATAATGAATGCTCTCCGATGTCGTCACATCTTCAATAGAATTTACTTTCCTCTCATCTCGTTTCCTTTTATATTTCCTGTCTTCTTCTTTCTTATCCTCTAACTTTCGCTTCTTTGGTCTAATTCTACATTGAATACTAAAATGTCCTAGTTTTCCACAAGAATGACATTTTTTCCTCTTCGCTGGGCATTCTTGGTTTGGTAATGTGTGTGCATTATATCCACACATGCCGCATTTATTATCCGCCTGCTTACTCGAATTTGCTTTAGCTGAGTAATTCCCAATTGTGTTAACTTCAGAATTGTTATTGTTAGAGTTGTTCAAAATTGTGCTTTTGCTCTGCCCATATTCTTCCAGTTGATGATCCACCGCTTCTAGTGTATTAGCCTCAATTATTATTCTATCTAGTGTTACACTGTGTCCTATTGTCAATATCTTTTTCCTTAGTTCTGATGATGCACATTTTTCCACAATTTGATCAATTAATTGTTCTTCCGAATTTGTAAAATCACATTTTCCAGCTGGGTTCCTCAATCTTACCCCAAACTTCTCCCCTTCTTCCTGCTTTATTTGGCGAAACATATGTCTTTCATAAATTTTATTCCTATTTGGAAGAAAGTAAAATGTACTGGGTTGTGGGTTTGATCCCTACTTGATGGAGTGTCTTGACACTAAGTTCCCTCTGCCTACCCTGCTGTGTGCAGGATACAGCGTGAATCTGATTAATTTAATTTTATTTATATAAAAACTAGTACTTTTAATTGGACTATACAATACACGACAAAATATTACCTTTCCTTTAAGATTGTTTGAAGTAATATTTGTATTACATTTTATATAATATTTTAAAAACAATTTATATAACAATATTTGATTTACCTCTCTTACTGAACCAGTTCAGTAAGAGCAGTAAATCAAATATTGTAATATATATTGACACCACTCATATCACAAATTGTAGCTGCAATATTTAAGCCATTTCAAACACTTTTGTTGAATCTGGAAATAAAAATACAAATAATATATAAAACAACTATTATCACAAATCTTTACAAATAAGACTTTAAGTTTAAGTATATTTAACGATTACTCACCGGTGTTAATCGGTAGGGCCAGGACAACAAATAATAAAATGCAATAGAAATTCAAATATTAAATAACAGTTTGCGTTGCCGAATGAAACAGTAAGTTAGCCATTTGCAAATTATAATGTGGGTAACATTTTAAATGAAACTAATTTAACCGGATTAATCGCGTATATTTAAGTTTTTACATTTTGGAAACCAACGTTTCGAACACTTTGCAGTAGTCCGTGGTCACGGGTAGACTGAGATGGCATCTGTCTGTCAGTTGACATACTTACTATATCAAACTACCGCTAGCGATTTCTCAATTCCCTCGCATACTGCCCTGGATTCCTGCAGAATGAGCTGATAGTATTTTTCCCTCTGGTATGGTGGGTATGGAGACTTCAATGATTTTATGAGTGGGTCCCAGGTGGTCGAAAGTTTCCAGCCATCCTCTCTATTGAAATTAGGATGTTTTTGTATTTCAATAGCCTTGCGGATCATTGTAGGAATGTATCTGTTTTCCTTAGCGAAGATTTGAGGTATATCAAACCTAATATAGTGGCTGAGTTTATCCGCAGTATGTTTACACACAGCTGACTTCGATAAATGCCCATTCTTGATATCTGAGATGTGTTCCTTCACCCTAACACCGATGCTTCTCTTTGTTTCACCAATGTATGATAAGTCTAAGTCTATTCTTATTTAGAAAACGTATAAAAATTTGAACGTAGCTGGACTCGAACCCGCGCCTCCTGGAAACCGACCAGGCGCTCTGACCACTGAGCCATACGTTCTCGCCAAGCTACATCGAAATTCTTATACGCTTGTTACAACTTATATATCGTCAACTCAGTCTCACGTCGCACGCGCTGACGAACGGATCGATAATGGCCAATTCCGCGACAATGTCTGAACGAAATGTGAATACGCTAAAGTGTGCGAACTGTAATATTGTGATAAGTGAATTATTATCATTTATTCAAAATAAAATTTCTGTAATATACGCTACGGACAATACCGAGAAGTTTAAAGCGGCTGAAGTTAAAATACCGTTGTTTATTTCAAATGTGAACAAAGAGACCGCAGAAGAGGACATCTGTGAATATAAAAAAAACAAAACGTCGAAAGTCGTTTCACTTGAAAAAATTTAAATGAAAGAGGAGAGACCGTACAACGCATATAAAATACTCGTAAAAAAAAAATAATTGAAAATATTTTTGGATGATCAGATTTGGCCTGATGGTATTACATTCAGGCGTTTTATTTATTTTAAGTATAGAAAAGAAGAAGGGAAACCCTCTTCTCAGAACTAATAAACATAATACATACATAAGTGACTGTTTAGTTTACTGCACAATTTGAACAATGTGCGGACTATTTTTGTAGTAACTTACAACATAGGTGTTTGTTGGATAAATTGTATAAAAATATTGTTTGTATATTAGGCGATGCTGCTTGTAAAAGTGGAACGTTAAGGGGCTGTAAAAGGAAATATAAGGGTATAAAAGGCTGGAACAAACATGTTAAAGAACCTCACGCAAATGCCAGAGTTAAGTTTCAAATATCGACGTTGTATGGGCAACTCAGTAGTGGGCATATATTTGAGGAAATGAGGTTAAATCGTAAGATATTTAAATCTTACGATTACGATACTTACAAATTAAAATGGTGCATTAAAAATCAAGAAAATATAGAAATGGATATTTTGGCCTCCTTATATACGACAAAGAAATTTTCAACATTTTGGAAGGGAACTAGAAAACTAAATAATAGTCCAAGTCTTCCAGTTAGCGTGGAGGGTAAGAGTGACTACGCTGAGATAGCAAATTCATGTAGAGAACATTTTAAAGTTATTTCTCCTCTTGAATCTCAGCCGGGAGTGAACGATGCTGAGTCTTGCCAATTCCGCTACCCAAAGATAATTACTAAGAATTATCGTTTGGCAAGAGAGAATACTATTTTTTTTTAAATATTTTTAAACATTTTTAAAGTCTTAATCCACACTGAGCCATACGTTCTGTTGTAAGGATTTCACTAAACCACTTTTTAAAAAAGAATAAAATGTTTATTGAGAAATACTTATAACAATTACACTTAAATCTATTAATTAGAATGGCAAGTGTCAAGCGCGGATGTTAGGAATGAACTAATCTGAATTTAATCTTAGTCGAAGAATTTTAGCAAAATATGCTGACAGAGAAATAAGGAAATATAGTATTAAGGATTATTATATACATGTCTTGTATATAACAGCCCCCAGGGATGGGAGTAAACTTACCCCAGAAGGGTTAAGTTTATGTGACTGTGGTTCGGATTCTGGGTAAGGAAATAGGAATTCTAGCGGATTCGATATTTTCTGAGAGTTCCTCAGTGTTGGAAATTACAACATTATTTCTATTAAAAACATTTCGACATTTGCCAGTCTTTACAAAATATTTATAGCAACAAATTAGAGTTATTATTACAACCACGATGCACATTACAATTGTAGTGTATGAATAGTGTTAGGTTTTGTAAAAAAAGAGGGTTGTTGATAAATAAATAATGATATAAAATCGACCAGTGTTAGGTCTTGTACAAAAAAGGAGGATAGTTAATAAATAGATAATATATAAAAGCTGTACGGATCGTATCGGGGCTCTCTTTTACCCGGGACAGCATCGAGGCTAGACAAAGTACCACTGGTGAAGGAAATAAATTGGAGTTTTAGAGAAAAGTGAGTGTTATTTTATTGTTTTATTTTATATCAGAAGTGGGTATGTAGCTCTGTAAAAATATTTTCATATATTTTTTCTATACTTTGAGTTTTACTTGCATTTTATACTAGCTGCAAATATAATCGTGATTCGTGAAACATTCGGTCAGGGCAACTCTCTGACAATGTGACATGTAGAATGATTATATATTAATATAATAATTTGCCAATAATTTCAAAGTAACTTAGCCTGTGAGACGCGTGGTTAGGGCTACTCTCTGACCGTGTAACACAGGCTAGGCTGAGATTGTTTTATAAATATGGCGTAATTTTTTTTAAATTGGCGTAATTTTTATTTATGTATTATTTATTTATTTTTGTTGAAATACCTGCTGATATATTATTAATCAAAAATATTAAGTTATTAAATTAAATAAATCTATTTTTATGTACTCTCAATTAAAAATTATATCTATTTGTAAAATATTACATTTTATCGTGGAGAATAGACTACCCTCTTGTCGTTTATCCATTCCATTTTATCTTTTCCTACACATATAATTATTTAATTATAAAACTAATGACAATGCATGTTATGTTCATGTTCGAGATGCAACAAGGAGGCAGATCAGCTGAGCAACGGTACCCGGTGACACCGAAGCGCCAGAGGCGCAAATCAAGCCAACAGGCGGACAGATGCAGTCGAGGACCGACCTGTCACTGCCTTCGGCGTGAAAGTCGCAGTCACAGTACCAGCAGTCGGCGTAGCCTGCACGCTGCTGAAGGTGCTGGCGATCGTCGCTCCAGGGGTATTGAAAATGAAAATTGCAGGGAGCGAAGCCCCCTGCTTGGCACCATTACTGGCGGCGCGCGTTTTCGACGCAGCGGTTCGCGCAGTCCTACGCAGGCCGCTGACTACGGACAGCAACCGCAACGATCAAGTCGTAGCCGCCGGCCAACCATCGGGAGAATGGAGCTTCATCGTCACGAAAACGTAGGTCAGAAAGTCCAACCTATACTCCGAGGGATGTTGTACAAATTATACATTCTCTCAAATCTCAGCCGGTTAGTTTAGAAGCTACGCATTCTAGTAATATCAATCATAAAAATATTATTATTATTATTTCCTTAATTAATGGCGTTTCGAGCGTGCCAGTTGAGCACAATTCATTTCGCCAATGTCACGTTGTATGGAAAACACACGAAGGAAGTTGACCGGTAAAAAGGAAAAAAAAAACTATACACAAATATAAAATACATGTAAAAAAAAGAGATCCAGTTAAAATACAGCCTCCACCTAGAACAAAACAAACATATATTTACAATGTGTAAACGACTTATTAGGTTAGTAATAAATAATATTTTACATGGGTGTTATTTTAAAGTTTAATTTTGTTATGTTTTATATATTTACATAAAAATTTGCATAAAGGACTAAACACAAACATTAATAGACACTGAACATTTATAGGACGAGGGACTTTATGGGGAAGGACATCATATAAAGGACGAGTTAACTTAGGACAAGAGAAAAGGATATGGGAAGGAGTGCCATCGTCCAGACCACATTCACACAGTGAGTGGTCCCTGACCCTGATCTTGGCTAGATGTACAGGAGTAGAAGCATGCCCAAGGCGCAAGCGACAGATCGTTGTTATAATCTTCCGTTCAATAAGCTTTTGAGAATAAAACCAAGGTCGCCTAGGAATATCTGGTTGGATAAATGCGTAATACTTACCTTTATGGGATTTTGACTCGTTCCATGAATTATTCCAGGACTTACGGAGATGAGTATCTGCAAGGGACATCAGATCGTGGGCGGAATTGGAGAAATGATCTAATGTGCCACACTGTATAGCAGATTTGGCGCAGGAGTCTGCAGATTCATTCCCACTGATTCCAGAATGACCTGGAATCCACACTAGAGTAACGTCCAAACCTCTTAGATGACAAGAGAACAATTCTTCACGAATCCTTAAAACAATTGAAGATCCTAATCTACTATGGAACGGGTTTCTCTTTAAGGCCATTAGGCAGCTTAGTGAGTCAGTAAAAATAACGGTCTGCTTAATATTGTGGGAATGTGTAAACAGGATTGCTTCTAACAAAGCAACAGCCTCGCCTGTAAACACAGAAGATTCGGGAGGGCATTTAAATTGTAAGATAATTTTGAATTTTGGTATCCAACAAGCTGCACCAACACAGCTCTCCTTCAAGAGCTTTGAAGCATCAGTGAAGATGAGAAGGTGATTCGCCCAGTTGAGATGAACTATTTCCTTAAATTTTGTGTTGGTGCCAGGATCTCCTTTGATTAGGCCAAGATTTGTGACAATACGGGGAGAGTAAACTAAAGCGTTATAAGGTGTAAGGAATAAAGGATTAGATGGATAACAAGACAAGGGATTAGGTAGGGATGTCAGTCTAAGGAAGCTATCAAGTAAATATGGCAATGGTTTGCCTCGAGGGATAATATCAGCTAACTTAGACAGTTTGGACCACAACGGATGAGAGGAAAGCTGCAACATTTTACTCACAAATCGATCAGAGAGGAATTGTCGACGGATAGGAAGTGGTGGATCTACACACTCCACCTGCAATGCATTTGTAGGAGTAGACTTCATTGCACCTAGGATAATCCGAAGACATTTATATTGTATTCGGTTTAATTTTTCAGTAGCTACTTTATTAAAGGGGTCTAAAACAAATAATCCATAGTCAATATGACTACGAATTATAGCATTGTACAACAGTTTTTGAGTATAAGGGTGTGCACCCCACCACACACCAGACACAGCTCTCAGAGCATTAATGCCTTTTTCACATTTTCTGCTGAGGTATTCAGCATGAGCAATTCCATTCAATCTCTTATCAAGTATTACGCCTAAAAATTTTTTACTTTCTGTTAAATTAATGGGAATATTATCACACAAAATATTAAAATTGAGAATTACTATCTTTTTTGTAAACACTACCGCTTGACATTTAGCTACAGACAATGCCAGGCCATGATCAGAGAGCCACTGGTTAAGATAGTGCAAGGCAGTATTCAAACGATAAGTTATGTCCTCCACAGAATTTGAGCTGTAATAGAGGACGATGTCATCAGCATACTGAAGGATGTTGCAAAAATTATTTACAGATGATTCGAGGTCATGAGTGTATATATTATACAGCAGCGGACTAAGAGCTGAACCTTGAGTCAGACCTTTCCAGACAAGTCTGGGAGGTATAGTAAGAAGCGGATGTTTTACAGATACCGTTCTACCAGTCAGCAAATTACATATGTAATGGGACATCCTCGGCGGAATACTCAGCTGATGCAATTTCTGCCTGAGCACCGGAAGAAGAACATTATCATATGCAGATGCAACATCTAGAAAAACACCAACTAAATACTCTCCTTTGGCAAAAGCTCTTCGAATATCTGTAGTAAAAACACTGAGACTATCAATAGTACTTAACCCCTTTCTAAAGCCAAACTGAGAGGGCGCTAAGGTATTCCTACTTTCCACTATCCATTCCAGTCGATTCTTCAACATCCGTTCAACAATCTTTGATAGAGCAGATGCTGGTGCAATGGGTCTATAGGAATTAAAATCTGACGGGCATTTACCAGGTTTGAGGATAGGAATAACAATTTGGGATTTCCATGAATTGGGGATATTGCCTGATTGAAATATATTGTTTATCAAGTTTAAAAAATGATATTTAGATTTATCATTTAATCTTGCAATAAAGGAGTAAGGGATACCATCCTCTCCTGGACTTGTGTCCTTTAAATCCATTAAGACGTTTTTAAGCTCTTCAAAGGAAAAAGAAAGATCCATTTCCTCCAAAGATTCAACCGGCGCGGATATAAATAAATCCTGGGATGGTACAGAAGGAGGAGCCAATTTGTTTGCAAAATCGTTGAGCCAAACAGAGGGATTATTGGAATTAGGACTACTGACATTGTTAAGTGATCGCCGAAATCTCTTAACATTTGTCCAAATAAGAGAAAAAGAGGAGCGAGGACTAAGGGACTCACAAAAACTTACCCAACCAAATTTTTTCTTTTTTCCAATGCAATTTCTAAACTTCGCATCATTGCGTTTGTATTCAATGAAATTCTCCATAGTCATACAGGCTGCGTATGGCTCCTCGGCAGATGTTCGCCGAATAACAGAATCAGAGCATTCCTGATCCCACCAGGGATTGAAATGCATCCAATTCTGAATGGAGTGATATTTGGGGATATGTAAGTCAGCAGCAGACAGAATGGCAGAGACAAACCTATCATAGTGAACAATGATATTCTCATAATTACCAGACTCAGGAAGATTGCCCAAAATGCAATCCACAGAGTTGGCGTACTCATTCCAGTTGGCCTTTTTTAAATTAAACTTATGACGAAGGAAAGGAGAAGGAGTGGGGGAACTCTATTATTTAAGGAAAGCAAAATCGGGAAATGGTCACTACCATGGGTAGATGATAGTACAGACCATGATAGTTGGGAAGCAAGAGAAGGAGAAGATAAGGAAAGATCGATAGCAGACCTAGGGTTCTGATTAGGATTAACCCTACGAGTCGGTGATCCATCATTGAGAATGCAGAGATCAACATCATCAATCATGTCTACCAACGAAGGCGAAAATCCATCACAGTAATAACACCCCCACAGAGTGTGATGAGTGTTAAAATCACCCAGGACCACCACAGGACTAGGAAGCGAAGAGATAATAGACTTAAGCTCTAGCAAGATGGAAGCGGAAGGACGAGGGATATAAACAGAAAGAAAGGAAATACCAAGGACCCTCACAGCAACAGCATTCATCTGTTGACTATGAGATGGGAGAGGAATACGAGAATATGGAGAGGAGTGCTGGATAAGGATAGCACTACCTCCATACCCGTCATTTCTGTCCTCCCTTAAACAGGCAAAACCTGGGACCCTAAATCGGGACACAGGCATCAGCCACGTCTCCGAGAGGGCAACAATGACAGGATTATACAGAGAGATAATATGCAGTAACTCGTGCTTTTTAGCACGAATACTTTTACTATTCCACTGTAGGAAGTGTAGTGGGGCCATTGTGAAGGATTTTGAAGATTTTCAGTAGGTTTTGGGCAACGTTGGACGGTAAAGGAAGTTCATCAGCGGTTGAAATTATGCTCACAAGAGTGTCAGTCAAAGCAATTAACAAATCTTTTGTAGATTCTGCTGGACTGTCAGAACCTTGATTAAGGGCACAACCATTAGAAAGGGAAGGGGAACAATTGCTAATAATATACTGGTGAGCTTGTCTATCGTACCCCTTTGCCATAGGAGCGCGAGGACGGGGAGATTGGAAAACTGTTTTACGATAGGATTTAGTGGGAGTAACAGGGGATCTGCTTTGATGGGATTGGGAGGTTGTGAAAACAGGAGGTGAAAACATTTCCTTAGCAACATCTGCATAGGAACGTTGGACAGATGGGAATCGAGAGGATGCTTCCATGTAAGAGATACACTCTTGCGACATAATGGCCTTAATATTCTGTTGCCTTACATACTCAGGGCACCCCTTATCAGTAGCAAAATGCTTAGATGTACAATGGATGCAGGTTGCATTTTCCTGTAGGGTGTCACATGCATCACCAGTATGAAACTGGGAGCACCTATAGCACCTTGGCTTTGATCTACACTGTGACTTAACATGACCAAAACGACAGCAATTAAGGCATTGGATTGTAAGATATTTATAAAGTTCGACATTAAGGACAGATTTATATGAAAATACTCTTTCAGGCAATTGTTGACCACGTAAAGTAATTACAACAGTTTGAGTTGGAACCCATGTAACTACACCCTCACTTACATTCTTCCGGTTCATTCGTCTTACTTTTATAACATCTCCGCAAGCAGTAGGGAATATCAGTGAGCCAACAAACTCTTCCAAAGACCATTCAACAGGAACTCCTTTTACAATTCCCATCCTTGTAATATTAAATGTTGGAATAACACAAACATATTTACATAAACTAAGAACAGGATTAACTAAAAATTTGTTTGCTGCTTCAGCTGATGTAAACTGGACACTGATTTTATTGCGACCAACATTTTTAACTCCATCATTGACTATATCAGTAATTTTATTAGTATGGAGAAATTGACCAAATTTAATGGCTCTTATAGATGTACCTGCAGATGGATCAGGAGATTCCCTTGACACATACACGATAAAGGGACCTTTGTCAGTACTAATGTAGGATTTTGGGGCTTCGGACATGGAAGGGTGGATCCATACATTTTGGATAGAAGGAGTAGCGGTGGATGGATCTATAATTGTTTTTTTAACACCATCTTGATTAGAGGATGCTTCCTCACCTTGCCTTTTTCGAGACATAATTTGCGATGCAATATTTACAGTACCTCCCCCAGGATCAGGGGGGTCAGGTGGAGGGTCCGGATCCATCGTAAAATTAAAATAACCTAACTATAAAATAAAACTAATCTAGCCTATAAAACAACACAACTACTTACTATAACCAATCACCTTGTTAGTATGGATCTATTTACACTATTATATATTGTTTCCACTGTGTAAACTAGAGATATTCAGCACTAAAACAAAATATTTTCACTAACACGTGTGTCAACCAAAACAAACGTTTTTGCGATCCATAAAAATATTCTACCAGATTTCGACCCATCCTAAAAAAATCAACGTATAGACATTTGGCTAAAAGAAATTAATGAATGCGCAATAGTATACGGGTGGGATGACAAGACTATAGTTCACTTTGCTATGCAAAAACTCGAAGGACTTGCTAAAACTTGGTATGAAAGCTTAAACTCCATTTTGTTTAGTTGGCCTGAGTGGCAAGATAAATTATTGAAGGCATTTCCATTTGAACCAAATTATGCCAAGTCATTGGAGGATATGCTTAGAAGAAAAAGTAGATATAATGAGCCCTTAGAAGTATATTATTATGAAAAAATATGTTTATTAAACCAATGTGATATAAATGGTAAAAAAGCGGTAGACTGTAGTATATGGACTAAGTGACAAAACTATTAGATCTAGTGCAAACGCGTTGAGATGTACTGAGTCTGAACAATTACTACAGTTTCTTATGACTTGCAAAGACGAAACAAAGCATTTTTTTGAAAGGACCGTTTATAGAAATAAACTTAATTCCGGCAATAATTTCAATAACTCACGATCAGATTTCAAAGGTAATAATAATTCAAGCGTACCACAAAATAATTTATTCTGTTTTAATTGTAAAGAGAATGGCCATTTATTTATAAGATGTTTGAAACCACTTATTCAGTGCAAAATTTGTAACAAAATAGGTCACAAAACTGAAAATTGCAGAAAAGCCGTGTCTTCCAATACAATAAATACAAATATGCCAAAAACAATGCGTATATCGAACTCTAGCGTTCAATCAAAATTCATAAAAAATGCACTTATAAACAATTCGCCGGTAAAAGTGCTTGTAGACTTCGGTAGTGATGTCACTTTGATTAAGGAGACTTTATGTTCTAAACTTAGTTTAGATCGAGATATGAATTCTACGCCTCTTAGGGGTTTTGGTAATGAAATTGTTATTTCAAACGATAAAGTCAAAGTTTCACTAACTATTGACGGAATTAGCGCGACAGTAATTTGTCATGTAGTTAAAGATGAATATTTAGATTTACCAGTATTGGTTGGACAAACATTCACTGAACAACCACATATTGAAGTATATAAAAATGCAAACGAGTTAAAATTTTATGACACTACAAGTCAGCTTCCGTTTTCACAAGAATCTTTAGACGGTAATATAACATTTGACATATCTACTCTTACCTATGTGAACGTATATGGTCCGATTACTTTGCGAGGTTATGCTAGTACTGATTCTGATGTATTTATTATGATTGAACACCAAGTCATAGGCAAACCTGCATTTCAACTAAGTGTAGTAGGGGGCGTATACCGAGTTAAAAATAATATTGTCAATATTCTTTTTTCCCATGCATGGCTTTAGTGCCTTACGGGAGAATATTATTATAAGTCGGGGTGCTAGAATCCACTATGTAAAATTAGTAAATAATGGTAACTCGGAAAAATGCTCGTCTGTAGATTTTAATAACCTAATTCAATCGATAACGACGACAATCGATGTAGATTAACCGAAATCAATCGATAAATAACATGCAAAAACGAAAGTTATTTGATGTTTTACAAAAATATAATCATTGTTTTGCCTCAAATATGAAAGAATTAGGGTGTACAAGCGTAACAGAAATGGAAATAAACCTTAAAGATTATAAACCAATAGTGTATAGGCCATATAGACTATCTCATACAGAGAGGGGACAGGTCAGGACAATGATACAGGAAATGCTAGATGCTGAAATTATAAGGGAATCTATATCTGAATATTCCTGTCCTATTATTTTAGTTCAGAAAAAAGATGGTAAGGCAGAATGTGTGTTGATTATAGACTTTTGAATTCAATCACAGTAAAAGAATGCTATCCGATGCCAATAATTGAGGATGAAATAGCAAGATTGTCCGGGCAATCTTATTTCATAACATTAGATATCTTCAGGTTATTATCAAGTCCCTATCTCGGAAAAATCTAAACAGTTCATTTCATTTGTTACCCCGGACGGTCAATATGAATTTAATCGTATGCCATTTGGTTTAGCTAACGCTCCTGCGATATTTCAGCACATGATGAATAAGATTTTAGGTTCAATTAGATTTAGTCAAGCTACCGTATATATGGATGATATTTTGATTTATGGCAAAGACGTAGACGAATGTTTGGATAGACTAACTAATATTTTAAAATGCATTGAAAAAGCAAATTTAAAATTAAATTTTTCAAAGTGTGAATTCTTAAATGAAACGATAAACTACTTAGGATATGAAATTAGTGCTATAGGTATCAAACCTGGAAAAAAAAATACAGTATGTTTTAGATTTCCCTCGACCCCTCAATATTCCCTCGGTACGTCAATTTCTAGGTCTTTTTTTTTTTTTTTTTTTCTATTTATTGGGGTAAACAAACAGTGCACATACATATAAATAAAAGAACAGCATAACAAAATATATAAATGTAACACCAACACCGTTTACCACAGATTATTATAAATATAACATAATATATACGGAGGTACGCCAAACACATCATTATTTAAGCAGTGAATGTATTGCTTTTTTGAAACTGCTAGGACGCGTTGCCGCAATATCAATAGAATTAAAGTGATGATTATAAGAGTTGACCATTCTGTATAATGGTCGACGTTTACCGGCATTTGTGCGACATCGATTGGTTGCAAATAATCGACAAGGATTGCGGCAATGTGTTCTAGATGGTATACAGTAACAAATTTGATTAACTAGACTAGGGCAATCATAATTATTGTGGCATAAACTATACAAAAATAATGCTTCAAGCTGCTTACGTCTTGCTTCTAATGTAATGAGCTTATAATCTTTAAGCAATTGCATATACGGCATTTGATTGCCATAGCATCTGTACTGCATGGCACGTAAAAATTTAATCTGAATACTTTCAAGACTTACTATGTACTTATTATATAACGGGTTCCATACAGGCACAGCGTACTCAACCTGGGAGCGAATTAAGGCCTTATAAAGAGTAAGATAGGAAGAAGGACGCCTAAAATTTTTGGTAGATCGCATAACGAAGCCATACATCTTAAAGGCTTTATTTATAATGCTTTCAATGTGTAAGTCAAGATGAAGCCTGTGATCCAGCAGGACCCCAGGATCTCTAATGGACTTTACAGTTTCAAGCTGCACATCATATAACCTATACGAAAATTGGCTAAAGTTTTTCTTTTTTGTGAAGATGATATGCTTACATTTATTTAAATTTAAATTAAGTTTATTGTTTTTACAATATGCTGAAAAGTTATTAAGATCTTCTTGAAACTTGAAGTGGTCATTGAGATTATCTGTAGTATGATAAATTTTTAGGTCATCCACGTAGAGTAGAATGTTACAGAACTTAAAACATTTCTTAATATTATTAATAAACATTAAAAACAATAAGGGGCCCAATATGGATCCCTGTGGGACGCCAGAGGTAATGGGCACAATAACTGACTCGTAACCACCAACGGCAACTTTTTGAGTACGATTAGTAATATATGACTTAAACCAACGCCATAAATTACCACGGATCCCATTAAAGGCAAGTTTCTCCAACAGAATTTTGTGATCCACTGTATCAAAAGCTTTTCGAAAGTCTGTGTAAACACTATCCACTTGCTTATTATTATCGAAGCTGTCAAATAAATGATTTGTGTAAGCTACTAGGTTAGTGCTTGTTGAGCGAAGTTGAACAAAGCCATGCTGTTCTGGAATGATGACCCTATGTAGCGAAGTGTATATAGCTTTGTGGACTAGTCTCTCAAAAACTTTAGAAAGAGCTGGTAATATCGATATTGGGCGATAATTTTCTACATTGGACTTATCACCATTCTTGTGTTATTCGTGCAGATTTCCACACTAAAGGAAAAACACCTTCTTTGAGACATAAATTAAATAAGTAAAGTGAGGGTTTACATAAAGCTGAGGCACACGATTTTAGGAAGATTGGTGGTATGTTATCTAAGCCCTGACTTTTGGAAGTATCTAGCGTACGTAGCTCATTTAAGATTTCAGATTCCGATAAAACGAGACTTGTTAAGTTGAGATCTGAAGTTATATTCATATCAGGAATACTGTCTATGTCGTAATCATATGGTACATAATTCGGTTCAAAAACTGACTTGAAATATTGGGAGAATAAATCACTTATATTAATAGGATTATTTGCACACATTTTGTTGTACCTAATTGATTTAGAAATGCTTAAAGTGCTTGTCAAATTATGAATATACTTCCAGAAATAATCGCAATGTTCATTAATATTATTTTCGACTGTATTTATATAGTGATCATAGCAAATTTTTGATATATCCTTAAATCTATCCCTGTACAAAGCAAACTTCTCATAGTCCGATGTATTTTTGTAAGTTTTCCACTTTATCCAGGCGTTATTTTTATTTTTAAAAATGTGAACTAAAGCTGAATTAAACCAAATAGGAAACTTGGACGATTTTACTGATTTAGTAGGTACATTTTGTTTTATAATGCCATACAGTTTATCGTAAAATACTGAGATGGCACATTCAGCCGTTTTGCCATAAAATGTCAAATTCCAATCAATTTCTTTTATGGCTGTCGACATAATATCAAAGTTTGAATTGTGGAAATTGTGAACAATTCTAGGCTTATTAGCTACAAGTATAGATTCAGGATTACTACAAATAGGAACAAGAACGTAAAATGATGGATGATAACTATCAAGAGGCACTAGTGAAATTGGCGCAAGAAATGATTCACAATCGGTAATATCGGTAATAAACAAGTCAAGTATATGGCTATTACTGTTTTCAAATTTATTAAGTTGGAATGTGTTAAAGGATTTCATAAAGTTATATAAATACTTACAGGATGGGTTATAATCACTGGAAAATAAAGGTTTAAAATACTTAATGGAATTTTGCCACTCCATTTTAGAAACATTAAAATCCCCTACAATGATGAACTTGTCGAAATAACCAGAATGTAAAATGACCTGTAAGTTATCAAAATACTGCTTATAAGTAGTAGCTGACATATTAGGCGGGATATAGACGGCATTAATTAAACAGCAATAATCTTTCGTATGCAATTCAATAAAAAGAGTATCTACGAGGGGTGAGGGGAACGGGTCGCGCGTCGCAGGCGCAACACGGCTCTATGCAATGAACGGCCTCGCTCCCAGTCCGATACGTACAGCCACGAGTATACCACCGCCGTCGCACCGTCCACATCCTTCAAAGTCGCGGTCACAACGAAATACGTTATAACGTGAATCCATAAATTCGCTATCTAAAATATTTTTATTTAACCACGTTTCACTTAAGATAATAATATCGTAATTGTGTGACAGAATATTCATATATAGTGTATTAAGCTTAGTTTTTAAGCCGCGACAATTCTGGTAATAAACAGACAAAGTGTATCTATTTATTTATTTATTTATTCTTTATTGCACACATTTTTAGAAAATAAAAAAAAAATGTACAAAAGGCGGGCTTAACGCTAAAAAGCATTCTCTACCAGCCAACCTTGTTGTGTGGGAGATAGTTGTGTAGGTGTGCTCAATCATTTAAATAAACAATATCTTAACTGTGCAAAAAAAAAAAAAAAATACAATACAATGTGATACACAAAATACAATATCTTACAATATAAACTGAAATAAAATAAACTACATGAATAGTATATATGTTTATAAATTTATAATTAGAATGGACTACTGCATAAATATTCGGTATATAGATAAATACACATACATATACATATACATATATATACAAATATATATATACATACACACATACATACATACACACATACATACATACACACATATATACATATATAAATATAATTATAAATATAATTACTATGAATTTACAAGAATAGTGGCCTAACTTGACGTTTAAATGACTCCCGGGAGGGAGCTCTCCTAATAGACTCGGGTAAATTATTCCAAAGTCTGATTCCAGTGACCACAAACGAGTCGGACATAAAGCCAGACTTGTGAGTTGGGATGGAAAGTGCAAGGTTAGTTTGTGACCGAAGAGATTTATCATGAAAGGAAGAAAGAAAAGAGAAATCAGAAGAAAGATATGAGGGAGAGTTAGGATTGAACAGAATGGAATAAAGTAGACAGAGCAACCTGGTTTTTCTACGTCCAGCAACTGTGAGCCATCCAAGCTGCTTCCTACTAGGTGAAATATGGTCATACTTGCGCAGGTTATAAATAAAACGTATACACGTGTTTAACAGCCTTTCAAGTTTGTTTAATAGGGCGTTATTTATATCCAGGCAGCAAGCATCACCATAATCAATAATAGGAAGCAACAACATCTTAACTAGTTGGATTTTGGCTTGCACCGGCAAAAAGTTTTTCAGTCGCATCATTGAATGTAAGGAAGCATAGACCCTGCGAGAAATATCCGAAACATATACGTCCCAACACAATTTTTCATCGATAATAATACCTAAGTCTTTAACAGTTTTGGAAAACTTAATAACAGTACCTTGGTACGCAAGCTTAGGTAGAGAGTTGTAGTCGAGTTTGGCCAGTTGACGCGAGCTACCAATAATAATAGCCTGACATTTATCAGGGTTAACTAAAACGCCATAGTTAGCAGCCCATAACGATATTTGCCGAAGGTTAGTGTTTAAGGTGCAAATAGTATCTACAATATTATCCACGGAAGTATGTACATAAAGCTGCAAGTCATCTGCGTAAAGATGGTATCGAGAAGTTATAAGGGACGTAATAGAATTGATAAATACTGAGAATAGAAGAGGAGAAAGAACGCCGCCTTGAGGCACGCCAACATTCATATCGTGCCAGTCAGAACTAGTCTGACCTACCCGAACCGATTGTTGACGTCCTCGAAGATAGGACGAAAACCATTCTAAAGCTGAATCTGAGACATTAGCATTAGATAAAAGAGCAATAAGAATATCGTGATCTACGGAATTAAATGCGTTACTAAAGTCTATTAATACTAGCACAGTTAAGTTCTTTTTTTCCATTGCAAATCTAATGTCATCAGTTACTCTCACCAAAGCAGTAGTTGTGCTGTGTCCAGTTCTAAAACCAGACTGTAACGGATTTAACAAGCCATATTTTAAAAAATGTGTGGATATTTGCTCATAGGCAATGGATTCTAAGATTTTGGAGAGAAAAGGAAGGACAGATATAGGACGAAAATGAGATGGGAGCGTAGGATTTGATATTTTAGGAAGTGGGAGAATAAATGCCTTACGCCACATCTCAGGAAATTGACATGAAATAAATGAAAAATTAAAAATATGTGTGACGACGGGAATGAGGATGTCTATGATTAAGGTTATCATATTGCGCCCAATGTCATCCGAACCTACTGCTCTGGATGATATAGCTCGAATGGCTTTCTTAGTATCAGCGTCGCTGATAGAAGAGAAGGAAAAACTTGGAAAATGAGGTTTCGGCAAACTATGTATTTCAGAAAGTGTACCAGTTTTAATATGTAAATCAAATAAAGAAGATGAAGAGAAGTGTTGACTTAGAATATTTATATCAATATTAGGGGAATCACTAGGGGAAGCTGAAAGTTTGCCAATGCCGAGAGACTTTAAGAATTTTAAAGTCGCTTCGGGAGAAGAGTCACGTAGTTTATTAAAGATATATTGGCGTTTCAATTTTCTACCTATCTGATTACACCGATTTCTTGCAGCCTTATAATTAGACCAGTTAAGTGCGTTCCTATTGTGTTTATACTTTAGGAAAGCCCTATCCCTTTTGGCTCTTGCTTTACGAAATTCGTCATTGTACCACATAGCAGGATGACTTTTTATTTTGATGAGCTGCCGTGGCGCATGCTTGTCATATAGTTCTATGATGTTGGAATTCAAGAAATTTACCTTATCATCAACGGTATTCATTAACTCTACTCGCGACCAATCATAATGTGACGCATCGTTCTTAAGCTTATCTATGAATATCTATGTCTTGAAAATTCCTGAGCAAAAGAGTCTTAGGCTTAGGCTTGTGTATTTTAATGTTCATAGAAGCAAAAATGAGATCATGTAAGGAGAATTCAGGGGCAGAAAATTGGCCAAATTTGGAGACAATGTCAGAGTTCGACGTGATTATTAAATCCAAAAGCGTGTCACTCTTATTAGAGTGATGAGTTGGATTTAATGGCAATATATTTAAGTTTAAGGACATCAGAGTGGAGTATAATTTTTTCGCCCGAGAATCATCCTTCAATAGACAAGTATTGAAGTCACCCATTATTAAGAGTTGTGTGTAATTACCCAGAAGGTCTTCTAGAACCATTTCCAAGTCATGAAAGTAACTTTTATTCGGTGGACAATAAATAACTCCTATTGCAATTTTTATTCCTAAGTTTATTTCAATAAATAAATATTCTACACAAGCATCAAGAGAGGAAGGAGATTGACAAATTATTTTGTGAGATATATGACTTCTAATGTATAAAGCCACGCCACCACCACTCCTACCAAGACGGTCATTTCTTATTAAAATGTACCCTGGAACAGCAAAACAGGCAGACTGTAAAGAAGGTTTTAGCCAAGATTCTGAAATCAAAATTACGTGGATATTTGTCTGATTAAAAGTGGTATAAAAATCTGAAAAGTGTCTAGGTATACTTTGTGCGTTAATGTGGCATATATTAAGTTGTTTATGAAGAGATGAAAACTCTTGTTTTAAAATTTTATCAAGCGTCAAAGAGTCCTCATCCACACTATAAAAAGAACTATTGCTTACAACATCAAAACCCTGAGAAGAATGGAACGAATCAAAACTAGAATCCATAGTTAAAAAAAATAAATTATATAAAAATAATATTTTATAACAATATATTAAATTAACCAAAAACAAATAAAAAAATAAAATAAAAGAAATAAATATACGTATATATAAAAATATAAGAAATAAATAAATTTATATATATTTATATATATATATATATATAAAAAATAGTGCTAATTATTAAAAAATTGATAATGACAAAATTTATAATAAAAAAAAACAAAAACCATACAAATATTCTCACACGACCTGTTGGCTCCGGGAAAGTGAATGCACAAAATTATATAATTTAATTATAATGTAGAAACAACGCAATACGAACTGTACATTCGTTAAAAAAAAAAAATACCAAAAAGATAAGTACATTAACAATAAAAATATATATATAGTAGTGCTAAAATGCCACTGTCCATGTCTACAAATACATTTAACTTAAAAGTGACAGTTTTCAATTGACATTGACAGAATGAAATGTACACAATACAAAACACGAATTAACTGCACTATAAAATAATTATAAGAACAAGTGTAAAAAAAACTACTATAAATATATATTTGACTAAAAATAAATTAAAAACAACGGACAATGGATGGCAGCAATTGTAATAATATATAAAACAACAATAAACAAATATGCATCTTGGAAAGTTACCTATAAAGTTTTTTTTAAAATATTGTTTACAAAAAGATGCAATGTGAATATATAAAAAAATAACACAATAAGACTAGAAGAAATACGAAGAGAAGTAAATAACTTAAGGTTTCTTCACGATATTACGACGAGTAAGAGGTTTTCTTATGACATCACCAGCAGGACTTACTTTCGGACGCTCAGAGCTAGCCTTTTCAACCGGAGAAACCGAAGAAGCAGCTTTAGGAATTAGTTTTAAGTATTCTTCAAGATCAGCGGCTGTTGAAATTCGCTTGCGATCATTATTAGGAAGCTTAATATATATGTTGCCATTGTACGTCCAGGTGTTCTTAATACCGAAAGATTTACGCGCTTTTGAAAAAATAGCTTGACGAGTCTTGGTTAGAAATTCACTCAGCACTACCTGAGAAGTTTTTAGTTTCTTTTTATTGCGCCAGATATCATTTCGCACCTTGAGGTCATTGAAACGCACAAGGATGGGACGGTTACGATTAGCAGCTTTAGTTCCTAAACGATGGCAGGATTGTATAGATGAAGCATTAATGTCAGGGATCCCCATCAACACTTGAATGGTGCCTAGGATTTTAGAAACTAAATTTTCACCATCTACCTCTTCAATGCCACCAAAAAGAAGAGCATTTCTTCTGCTAGAATTGTCTACTTCATCAATTTGTGTTGTTAAATTGTTAATTAAGGACTTAAGTAGATCTAATATACTCCACACAGAAGCCTTAAACTCCTTAAACTCGCAAGTAAGTTTGTCTAGACTAACCTTACTAGTATCACTGGATGCAGAGCTGCACAATTGCTTTTCAAAGTTAGCCATTCGATTGCCCAGTGCTTCAGCAATGTTTCTGTGGACCTCAAGAATATCCTCTGCTCTAGCCATATTGATGAATTTTGATCACTCTTTTTGCAAAGTTAGAGATGTTAAAGAGCCAGCAGGTAAGTGCTACTTTATTCACTTAAGGACATTGAATGCAGAATAAAAGAATTCTATATACTTTTATTCACTATTTCTCTAATATTTATCACTATTATGTCTTCAATAATGTATTACATTTAATTTATTACAATAAAAACGAAGAGAGCAAATTTAAACAGTGTGCACTTTTTTACACCTACCGCCAAAAAATCTATCCATCGCATAACGGTTCACATAAGTATATTATGCACGTAAACGTACATATAAGAGGTGCATATTGTAGTAGGCCTTGATGTGCAGATTGAAAAAAGTAATTCGCAGTAATAAAGATTTCGACTAGCTTATATAGTACCTTTTCAGAAAACGTATAAAAATTCCCGTTTAAACGTAGTTTTACTTGTGCCATATAAATTGTATTTTTATATTTATGATTAGTAACAATAGTATTTACAGTGAATACAATATTTTGCCTGATAATAGCTATACATATATGGAGTACAAAGGGATGACACCAAACATGTACAAATATAATTATGCAGTGTGAAAAAAGCCACAAATAACAATATATATAAGTAATATTATGTATCTTAATAGTAAATTTTGTAAAGATTGAAAAATTATATAAGTACAAGCATGTTCTAAAGCATAATAACAACAAAAATTGATTATTTAATTTTTGTGATATCCGACGGTAACCTAATGCCGATGACAGGCGAGGTATCTGATTTCCGTGTGAGGACTGTACCGTGCTTAACCCAGACATACTTATACCCGTGCTGTTTTGCAGCGTCACGACACTGTCGAAATAACTGCTTATAGTATAATGTTAAATGTTCATTTAGGTATACGCGAGTCGGTGAGCCCGATACCGATAGTTTATTGGAGTCCAGGGCTTTCACAGTACGATAGGCACTCAACACATTATCTCGCATTACTTTATTCGTGAATTTCACTATAATATTTTTTGGCCTTCGATCTTGTTGGTCACCATGAGGCACTCGATGGATGGCTACAATATCAGATGACCGTATTGGGTGCTTAATTTCGTTACCTATATTTTCTATTATTGCCACCAAATTTTCACTTCGTCGTTCAGGAAGATTTGAAATTTCAACATTACACTCCCTAGCCTGCTGTTCCATGGTTCTGATTTTGTTCTCCAATAGAGGTAGCTTCTCTGAGCAATCCGTACCGGTTTTGGAACGTAGTTCAAAAGATTTTAAACGAGTGTCGTAATCATCTAATCGGTCAGAAGAAAAGCTCAACGATTTTTCGATATCAGTTAAACGACTGTTTACCGATATTATAGATGTATCAATTTTGTTCGCTTCGTTTTTATATTCAAGAACGGTGTTTTGTAAAACATCAAACTGCTTTTTTATGGACCTCATAGATTCTTCTAGGCAGGAAAATTCCTTTTTAATTATATTAAATTTTTCTGTCAATCATAGAACCATTGTTGGGTCGATACTGTCTAATGCTGTTGGTGGACTTTGCCCAGATGATGTTGATGGCTTAACACGTCTCTGAGTAATATTACCATTATCTTTGATATTTTTGGAATTCATTTTGTATGATAATATTTTATTTAAACTGCACTTTATGATACACTGTTACACTACTTAAGATTTTTTTTTTGTTGTTTTACACTTGCGTCCGTTGTCGAGTATGGCTACCCTCGCAATGATTGTAGGTTATTTTAGAAAATTTATTAAATCTTTTGCAGTTATAGCACATCCATTAAATAAATTATTGAGAACCGGTGAGAGTTGGCAATGGTTAGAAGAACAAGAAAAGTCGTTTCAAAACCTTAAAAAAATTCTAGTTGACAGACCCGTACTGACTATATATAACCCCAAAGCTGAGATAGAATTACATACCGACGCCAGTAGAATAGGTATAGGTGGTATGTTGATGCAACGTTTGAAATCTGATGAACTTTTTAGACCAGTTGCTTATTATTTTTTTGCCGTGTGATCCCGGCCTAGAATAGGATCATCCTGGTACTGGTGGTGTCGTAAGAGGCGACTAAAGTACGTGTGGTAGAGTCACGTCGCCAGCAATGGCAACACGCATGGGCAGACTCGACCGGATCTATACCACCCCCGGCATTTAAAACCGGCGTGAAGTAGTGGCTTTATGTCATTGCGTTTCGCATCAGGTAATGCCGGGCCCCGGCGCCCAACCCGTCTTAAAGGCCGGCAACGCACCTGTAGCTCCTCTGGGGTTGCACGGGGTCGTGGGCGGCGGTAATCACTTACCATCAGGTGACCCGCACGCTCGTTTGCCGTGTCTTTTCCATAAAAAAAAAAAAAACAGCCGGCAAACTTCTCCCGAAGAGAGAAACTTTCATGCATACGAGCTTGAGACTTTAGCTGTAGTGTGTTCATTAAGAAAATTTAGGGTTTATCTGCTAGGGCATGTATTCAAAATAATAACGGATTGCAGTGCATGGCGCTCAACGTTCACAAAACGGGATTTAATTCCACGAATCGCTCGTTGGTGGCTTCTTTTACAGGAATTTCAATGTAACGTCGAGTATAGACCGGGCTCCAAAATGCAACACGTAGATGCTTTATCGCGAAATCCGGTTATCATTCATGACGAAACTGTTTTAGATCAATATCGTAAAATTATGTCAATAAATAAAGATGATTGGTTACAGACTTTACAATTAGGCGACTCTGAATTAAACAGAATCCGTGATATACTCATAACTGATTTAGATAATAATGGATTAGATTATTTAAAAGCTAATTATATCATTAAAGATAACGGACTTTATAGGTGTTTAAATGGTGATAAAAGCAAGTTACGGTGGTATATAAAAATAAATAAATTAATTAATAAATGTAACATTCACAAACCGTTTTGATAGAATATTTTTGGTTACTAGATAGTGTAGTTGCTAAGTTTACTGGCGAAAAATTCAAAATTTGTAAAATATTTTTAGAAGTGAATGTTATACTTTCTAACCTAGTAGCCTTCGATCCCTCCAATTTTCATATTTAGCACCACCAAAACAAAGTCAGCTAGTGTCCCTTTGCAGCACCAACTGCGTCTGCAGTTAGTGCTGCAGACCGGCCACCACAGCTTCCGGCCGCGACGACAGCACCCGGCCGTGACGACAGCACCCGGCCGCGACGACAGCCACGACAGTACCCGGCCGCGACGACAGCACCCTGCCGCGACGACAGCATCCGTTCCGGTGACATCAAATACCCGATTTCGTTGCATCTCGCAATGGGCTTTTTTTTTATGGAAAAGACACGACAAACGAGCGTGCGGGTCACCTGATGGTAAGTGATTACCGCCGCCCACGGCCCCGTGCAACCCCAGAGGAGTTACAAGTGCGTTGCCGGCTTTTAAGATGGGTTGGGCGCCGGGGCCCGGCATTACCTGATGCGAAACGCAGTGGCATAAAGCCACTACTTCACGCCAGTTTTAAATGCCGGGGGTGGCAATGATCCCGGTCGAGTCTGCCCATGCGTGTTGCCATTGCTGGCGACGTGACTCTACCACACATACTTTAGTTGCCTCTTACGACACCACCACTACCAGGATGATCCTATTCTAGGCCGGGATCACACGGCACAAAATGATTATTAGTTCTGAAATGCTTAAATGTTTGGTAGACTACACAAAAAATAAATACCGCCATAATAAATTCAATTATCAAATTTGCAAATCGATATGATTTCTAATCGAGGGTACAGAAAAATACATTTATTCAAATAATTAGTATTTTAATATTTAGATTATTAATATATCAGCAGGTAGATTACATAAAATATTAAAATACTTAATGATTTGGATAAATCTTAGACTAATAATATATCAGCAGGTATTCCTACAAAATTGTGCAAATAAAAAATTACGCGATATTTACAAAACAATCTTTGCTTAACCTGCGTTACACGGTCAGAGAGTAGCCTTAACCACGCGTTTCACACTTTATCTTATAAACTCCTCCACTTTATTCCTTTACCAGTGCGGCTTACTTGTTGTACTTAATCTAGCCTCGATGCTGTCTCGGGAAAGAGTGATCCTCAATACGATGTGTACAGCTTTTATAAATTATCTATTTATTAACTACCCTCCTTTTTTGTACAAGACCTAACACTGGTCGATTTTATACCATTATTTATTTATCAACAACCCTCTTTTTTATACAAAACCTAATACCATCATGTGAAATTGTTCTACATATATTTTTTATGTGTAGTATGTTTAGAATTGATGAATTATCTAAATTGAAACCGAACTGAACTATTCTCGTAATACCTCGTTTAGATTATGATAAGAATATTATTTTAATTTAGATAGTTCTTTTGTATACGAATTTATCAATTCGTACAATAGACCATAGGTTTGTTTATTCTGGTAAAAATATGTTCGTAATAGCTATGATATTCATATAAAATTCAAGTACATGTGTTCTTATCTGGGTTTTTTTAGTATCTCATTATTATGTGTTATGACATATTGTAAAAATTCTTTTCTTTCACGGGACACATATATTTACAGAGATTTGATGAGAATTCCTGGTTTTGGATAATTGTTATTCTTAGACATATAGTTGTCTCTTTATCCCATGAGGACCAGCTAGCTTAGGGAACTTTGGTGTCATTTATTATTTGTTCAATTGACTTTTTATTCCGTTTGCCATTTTTTTATTGCTAACATGATGTCAAAGTATTGGCCCTGTTTCACGTAATTATTATTACCTTATAATGATTGAAAGTCGTGTAATTGTAAAGATAATTAATATTTTATGTGCATTTATTGCCAGATCATACAGTGTCGGTTAACTTATGATTTCTTATGAATTTCGAATGTAAAAGTCATTTAAATAGGATATGAATTTCAAGGAATTTTGTGTTACTGGAAATTTATGAAATCTTTTTGACAGAAACTTTAAACGACAAGAAAAAAGTTATTATGATGTGTGCAAGTCTAAGCTTATATTGTTTGAGTTTCAGGAACATGGAAAATAATATTGCCCAAGGATAGGGCTTGAGATTGAATGATGTCCGAGGATAGGGCTTGGGAATGAATGATGCCCCAGGATAGGGTTTGGGGGTGAGTGATGCCCGAAGATAGGGTTTGGGGATGATGATGCCCGAGGAAAGGGTTTGAGGATGGATGTCACGGTGATGATGCCAAAATACGGAGTTAAGCATTCATCCTTCATCATTCGTCCCTCGTCATTCATCCCTCATCATTCGTCCCTCATCATTCGTCCCATATCATTCGTCTTTAATCATTTTAATCGTACCCGAGGTTAAGGGTAATGGATGGATGATACCCGAGGTTAATGGTGATGGATGGATTAAATTTCAGGTGAAGGATAATGATGGATGATACCCGAGGTTAAGGGTAATGCATGGATGATACCCGAGGTTAAGGATAATGGATGGATAAAATTTCAGGTGAAGGATAATGATGGATGATACCCGAGGTTAAGGGTAATGCATGGATGATACCCGAGGTTAAGGATAATGGATGCAAAATACTGGAGGTTAAAGATAAAGGGACCTTAAGAATCAGGATAGTGAAGTAATTTTTGAGCTCATTTAAAAAAAAAAAGTAAACTTCAAAATCAAACGTCAGTACCAAAATTTTACGATATTAATGGTTTACTTTAGTTTTAGACACTCTCGTTAAATTTTGCTCTTGTGAGAAGCAATATCGCTTCATAGTTAAATTAAAATAAAGTAAAGTAATAAACTTCACGTATTTACAACAGTGATGAATAAGAATAGGGGGTCCAAGATGGAAGGCTTGCTCGCAGCGACCCCTGCCAGCCCTTACGAGGGCTGCAACGTTCCATCCGCCACGTGCACCCCGAGAGAGCGCACTGATAGGGCGTCCCCCCAAGGCGACGCGCACCAGTGCGTCCCCGCTGGTGTGTCAAGTGGCGACGAATGCGGCGTTGGGGACCGCCACCCAACACGCCATGTCCGGAACGGCGGGAGGTGGAGGACGGAGCTACAAATAGCTACGTGGAATGTAAGAGGAGGGATGGAAGAAAAGATGAATGAATTATTAGATGTGATGGATGATAGAGATTTAGATGTCGTTTGTGTGACTGAGACCAAGCGAAAGGGCAATGATACAACTGATTTGCCGGGCAGTCGGGTCGCTTTCTGGGCTGGCGTATCAGAGAGCGAGCGGGGCTGTCAAGGTGTAGGTGTATTATTGTCCTCTCGATTGGTTAGTGCAGCGGTTGAATACAAGGCGATCAACCCGAGACTGCTCTGGGTTCGCTTCAAGCTGGGGCTAACAAGAGTATTCTTGTTAGTGGCGTATGCGCCAGTATCCTCAGCTCCATTAGGCGAACTCGAGGAGTTTTGGGAGAGTGTAAGGGATGTTCTAGGTAGCGTTAGAGGGAATGAAAAATTAATAATATGTGGCGATTTGAACGGATGGGTCGGAACTGCGCGAAGCGGTTACGAGGGAGTGCTGGGTCAGTATGGTGACAAGAGAATAAATGAGGCTGGAAAGCTTATATTGGAAATTTGCAAGGAAAGGAATTTGTTTGTGGTCAAACATAGTTATATTCATTTTAACAAATATATTAGTATAAATAAATATGTTTACGATGAGACACGAAGCAAAATTCTTATAAAATAAAACTTTTAAATCGGTGTGAAATAATGGCTATTGGTTGATAAATAGTGGAGACGGTGTAGCAATAGATACAAATAGATACATACGTAGGTTAAGTTATGAAACCAAAAAAAAATGTTTGAAATGTTTTTGATCCGAAAAAGTAAAAAACATATATATAAACGGGGAAAATAATGACTATAAAAATGCAATATATAGCCGAATGAAGTGAATCGAATTCAAATTCTTTTTAATTCTATTTAAGTTGCAAAATTAAAAAAAAAAATCTATTGAATCTATAGTGTAAGTCTTACCATTGGCTCAGAAATATATTTTATTTTGACTGAGGAGAGTCGGCAGTTTTTTCAGTTCAAATATCTCAATTTTTATGAGATGTGTTGCATTTGATCCATCATCTTCGTTGGTAGTAATATATGAGGTACCATCGTTCGTCGCTCGCCCCACCGATGAAGAATGTAGTTTTGTCTTTTTTATCTTCGGAGGTTCTTGAAAAAACTCGTTTAGAGAGTCACTGCTTTTTGATCTCTCCCGTTTCTTGATAGGGTATGGCGAGATACGTTCATCGTCAGATGTTGAGAAGTAATACTGTTTATACGTGTTTTCTTCGTATTCTGCATTATTTCCACCCACGCAGCGTGTAAGCTACAACAATGAATACAAAGGAAAATGAGTATAAAAATAAAATAAATTTCTACGCTATCTAAAAAACGTTAGAGAGTGGTAAAAAACACACGTTGTAAAAAATCACAGTAAAATATAGAATAACATGAATAAAAATTAATACTCACATCCATAATGGTATCCATGTGGTTAGCATTTACTAGACAACACTCGCACAACAGTTCTTAACAAGAAGACACTGAATAACTTAGTGATGAATTCAAAAACACAGTCGTTTTATACTAACTAAGACAATGTAAATGAACAAACCTATTAAACTACCGCAAATGATAACGATAATATTTAAACTAATGCTTATGACTTATGAGTAATAAAGAAACAATGCCATTAGTAATAATGACAAATCCATGACAAGTTAGATCAGGTTTAAAATTTCACAATAACAACTACAAAATAAATAAAAAAATATATATTAAATCGAGAACTATTTAATAAACAAAATATTGTTTCACCGGCGCGCCATTATTTCAAACATTGTATAATAAAAAATACAATGGAACTATTTAGATTTCATAAAAATATATATATATTAAATGGGAAGTTTTAATAAACCAAAATATTGTTTCACCGGCGCACCATTATTCCAAACATTGTATAATAAAAAATACAATAGAACTATTTAGATTTCATAAATATATATATATATATTAAATGGGAAGTTTTAATAAACAAAATATTGTATCACATTAAAATCAGAGAAATTGCATTAAGTATTTATTATTTAACATAGCGACAAAGAGACAGGCACTGTGGCGTCATGAGGTGATGGGTAATGCAAGAAAGAGACAGCAACACTGCACTGTGACGTAGGTTCGCGAGCGATAAGGCCGGGCGGGAGCTTAATGAGGGTGACTGATAAGCGAATAGACTAGTGGGATGTAATTAATCGAAAAGCTATCTTTGGAACGGTTAGAGATACAGCTCTGGGACCCAGCGCAATCGATTCAAATGGGGGGCTAAACCTTTTTTTTTTTTTAGTTCCGACGCATCGACGAGTCGACTCGCGGGATCTGGCGCACTGGTTCTGGCACACTTCCAAAGGAACGTATTCGTTGGTTCTGGCGCTTGCGCCAGAACCAACGAATACATACTACTGACAGTACCTTTCTGATTACTCGCGACAACCGCACGCTTGATTTCGTTCCGTGGCTATTCATAATTACGTACATCCTATCGCTATTTATCCTTTCTTTATTCTTAAGACTTTTGCTTTTAAATTCTATTGTAATCCTTCCGTAATCTTACCTTCTGTGCTTTCTTATTATTCTTACTTGTTTTCTTGTGCTTTCCTTTTTTATAATATATTCGTTATAAAACTACACGTTTTATATTATTTATTCCCTTTGTCTTATTTAGTGTAGCGTAGATTTTCCTTATCCTATACGCTCCTTATTGGTGACCCGCGTTAAGAGTACGTGTGAAGGTTACGTGAAGGGCAGAAATAACGGACGACTAGATGTCGCGCGACGGTAAACCCGAACCGGAAGAGTCCGTGTGCCGAGTGGGCATGAAGATGCCGCCATTTTGGCCTAAAGAGCCAGCGCTCTGGTTTGCCCAAGTCGAAGGCCAATTTTTTATCAGCGGGATTACGTCAGACATCACCAAATTTTACTATGTCATCGCACAACTAGAGCACCAGTACGCCGCCGAGGTGAAAGATATTATAGTTAACCCGCCTGCTGATAACAAATATCAAAAACTTAAACTGGAGCTTATTAAGAGACTGTCGGAGTCACAAGATGCGCGGATCAAGCAGTTAGTGACGAGAGAGGAATTGGGTGACCGGAAGCCGTCGCAGTATTTACGGTGCCTGGAAGAACTTGCAGACGGGGCTGTTTCCGAGAGTTTCCTACGATCTATATGGGCGAGTCGTCTACCCACTAACATCCAGACAGTGATTGCGACGCAAATGAATACGACCTTGAAGGATGTTGCTGAGCTGGCAGATAGAGTGTACGACATTGCACCACCCGTTCCTGTCGTGGCTAGCGTGCAGCCGAGTACAAGTACTGGAAGCGCGGTCGATGACATCGCGAGGCGGATGGAGGAACTTACATGTGAGGTAGCGTTACTTCGATCACAGGTACGTGCTCGTTCGCTTTCACGAGATAAAGGTAGACGGGATCGTAGTAGATCACGTCATAGGCCGCACAGTAGCAACGGTCAGTGTTGGTACCATACCCGTTTCCGTGACCGCGCCTTTCAATGCATCCCGCCGTGCACGTTCAAGACTACGAGTTCGTCGGCGGGAAATGCAAGCGGCAGCCGGAAGTAGCGGCTAGCGACTGCCATACGAAACCAGGCCGCCTTTTTGTTGTTGATCGTGTAACAAAACTGTCTTTTCTGATTGATACAGGTTCAGATCTGTGCGTCTATCCACGGTCTGCCCTCACTCAACCACGTGCAAAAACAGATTATACGCTATACGCAGCCAACGGTTCGCCAATACCTACCTACGGTTGGATCCATCTCCAGCTGGACATCGGACTGCGGCGTGCTTACACCTGGAGATTTGTGGTAGCTGAGGTGTCGAAACCTATTATTGGTGCCGATTTCCTCAAATGTTATAATTTACTGGTAGATTTACGAAACCATTGCCTGCTTGACGGTCTCACTTCACTCTCCACATCAGCTAGATTAGCAGGAAAAGCTGCGGAACACATCGCTTCGGTAAAAGCAGTCTGCGGAAACAGTGAGTACCATGACTTATTACGTAAGTACCCACAGATTACTATGCCAGCAGGTACTCAGCGAGTGGTGAAGCATGACACGCTGCATTATATCAGGACAAAGTCTGGACCATCTGTGTCATGTCACCCTCGCCGCTTACCACCAGACCGACAGAAAATTGCCCTGAAGGAGTTTGAGGACATGATGGCGAATGGAACCGCGCGGCGTTCGGAGAGTCCATGGTCGTCACCTCTGCACCTGGTACCGAAGAAGGATAATGGGTGGAGACCATGCGGAGACTACCGCGCTTTGAATTCTCGGACAATCCCTGACAAATATCCCGTCAGGCACATTCAAGATTTCACTCATCAACTGGCAGGTAGTTCCATATTTACAAAAATTGACCTGGTGAAAGCGTATAATCAGATACCAATTAATCCTGAGGATATATGTAAAACGGCAATCGCGACACCGTTTGGTTTGTTTGAATTTCCGTTCATGACGTTCGGGTTGCGAAACGCTGCTCAGACCTTTCAGCGATTCATAGACGAGGTGCTGAGAGGTCTACCTTTTTGCTATGCGTTCATTGACGATATCTTGGTATATTCAGCGACGAGAGCAGAGCAGCTAGAACATCTCCAGCAGTTATTTCAGCGGTTGTCAGAATACGGTATACTGATCAATACCGGTAAGTGTGAGTTTGGTAAGCACACCATAACGTTTTTAGGGCATGTGGTGACAGCAGAAGGCATCCACCCACTTCCAGATAAAATCCAAGCGCTTCAAGAGTTTCCAACCCTGAAAACGGTAAGAGAACTAAGGCGATTTCTGGGTATGTTTAACTTTCCCCGTCGTTTTGTACCAGTAGCAGCTAGGGTTCAGGCGCCACTGAACGTTCTGTTGGCAGGGCCAAAGACAAAGCCATCGCAGAGCATAACCTTCACGCAAGAGCAGTCAGAAGCTTTCGATGCGTGTAAGACCAGTCTTGCGGATGCCGTCATGTTAGCACACCCTGAGGCTGACGCAGAGTTGGCTGTTTACACCGACGCTTCGGATAATGCAATCGGTGCAGTGCTCCAGCAGCGTGTAAGCAACATCTGGAAGCCCTTAGCTTTCTTTTCGAGACGCCTGACTGCAGCGCAAAAGAAGTACAGTCCCTACGACCGCGAGCTGCTGGCTATCTTTGAAGCCATTAGGCATTTCAGGCATATGGTAGAAGCCAAACCCTTCGTGGTCTACACCCACCACAAGCCGCTGACGTTTGTGTTTGACTATAATAGAGAGAGGTGTTCGCCCCGCCAGTTCAGGTACCTGGATTATATATCGGAACGATAACGTGGTGGCTGACGCATTTTCGAGGATCGAAGCTACGAGTACTGCAGTACCCATAAACCTGCAAGACCTAGCGCGATCTCAGGAAGATGATCCAGAGCTACAGGATCTTCTTTAGAACAAGGTGACGGCGTTAAAGCTGGAGAAGGTCAAAGATCCAATTTTGAAAACCGTCATTATATGTGACGTCTCCAAAAATCCCCGGCCTTACCTGACGGCTCCATTTAGGAAACCTGCATTTGTTGCGCTGCATAATTTGAGTCACCCGGGTGTCAAGGCGACAATCAAATTAGTAACAGAACGTTTTGTGTTATAATATATTTCGTTATAAAACTACACATTTTATATTATTTATTCCCTTTGTCTTATTTAGTGTAGCGTAGATTTTCCTTATCCTATACGCTCCTTACAGTAATGATATGGATCATGGTGATGATATGGATCATGGTGATGATGAGGATAATGGTCATGATAGGGATCATAGTCATGATGAGGATTATGGTCATGATGAGGCTCATGGTCATGATGAGGATCATGGTCATGATGAGGATCATGGTCATGATGGGGATCGTTGTGATGATGAGGATCGTTGCGTTTAAAGATATTTATTTCTCAAAAAAGACTTTATAGTCACTTACACCAGATTTATGTAATTAATGTTTACAAATTTAAAATTTTATAAGTCAGTATTAATACTTGCAACATGGTCTTCATTCTTACTTCTTCTTGCTTCACTTAACTTAGGACAAGTAAGGTACAAATTTATATAATAATTATTTCTAGTGAGTAGAAATTTTCTTTAAGTATAAAGTTGTAGATACAAATATATAATAAAAAAAATTAAAAAATAAAAACAGCTTTATTCACAAAAAATTTTTTACAAGTTGAGTCGCTGAGTCTTCCCAGTAAGTAATCGAAGATACTTGTGTTGGAAATGACTCGCTTCTTCGTTTGGTACATTTAAACTTAAAAAATAATAAATAAATAATATTAAAATAAAAGAAAGAGGTATGTAGACACCGTAGCGTTTGGCGCTCCGTTCTCTCTGACTACCCCGCTAGGGATAAAGCGTGAAGTTAAGTTAAGTTAAGTTAAAATAAATAAAAACTAAGGGGGCCATAAATGTCTGAATTTGTACGTGCATGTGTGCGTGTGTGTGTATGTGCGTGTGAGTGTGTGTGCGTGTGTGAGTGTGTGAGAGAGAGATCGTTGTCCATGCATGTCTTGTTTAGTATATTACTAAATTATAATTATTCGTGCACTGTATGTAAAACATAGAAGTAATATTATAGAAGTAAAGTTTCAATTTCTGTATATGTAAGTTTGTCTAACCAATTAGTCACAGCTTTCTTGCATGAGTACTTTTGCATAGGATATATTTGAAGGAGACGATTTATCTTATTGTACAAAGTAGACGATTGGAAACCGAATTGACGTTTTGCAAAACTAGAACGTACATTACTTCTTGGGGCAACAAGATCATTTCGTCGTTTACTTAATTTATTTTTATCAAAATGTATAATTTCGTGACACTTTAAGGTTACATTTAAGATAAAGAGTTTTCTCACAGATAATATACCGCTGTTAAATGAAACTAATTTAACCGGATTAATCGCGTATATTTAAGATTTTACATTTTGGAAACCCGACGTTTCGAACACTTTACAGTAGTCTGTGGTCACGGGTAGACTGAGGTGGCATTCGTTTGTCAGTTGATATAATTATCATATCAAACTACCGCCAGCGATTTCTTAATTGCCTCGCGTACTGCCCTGGGTTCCTGCAGAATGAGCTGATAGTATCTTGCCCTCTGGTATGGTGGGTTTGAGACTTCAATGATTTTATGAGTGGGGTCCCAGGTGGTAGAAAGTTTCCAGCCATCCTCTCTATTGAAATTAGGATGTTTTTGTATTTCAATAGCCTCACGGAACATCCGAGGAATGAATCTATTTTCCTTAGCAAGGATTTGAGGATTATCAAACCTAATGTAGTGGCTGGGTTTATCCGCAGTATGCTCACACACAGCTGACTTCGATACATGCCCATTCTTGATATCTGAGATGTGTTCCTTCACCCTAACACCGATGCTTCTCTTTGTTTGACCAATGTATGATAAGCCACAATCACAGTCTAGTTTGTATACACCTGCACTCTGTAAAGGAATATTACTTTTTATTGGTCTCAAGAATTGGCTCACTTTCCTGTTAGGCTTGAATATGGTTTTTATTGAAGCTCTTCTTAAAATGTTGCCAATCCTGTCTGTAACCCCCTTCACATATGGTAGAAATGCAGGCTGTCTCTCTACTGTGGGTGGCTTGTTGGTATTCTGAGAACGCTGGCGGGGAACTGGCAGCTTGTTCTGATGAAGAGTATTCTTCACCTGGCGAAGCTCGGCCCCTAGGTGTTCAGCGTCGCAGAGGTGGTGGGCTCTCTGAAACAAAGATTTGCCAACGGTAGATAACTGTGTAGGGTGATGGTGAGATTCACCATTGAGGTATCTATTGGTGTGCGTGGGTTTCCTATATACTGTGTGGCCTATTGTGCCATTGGGATTTCTAATGACTAAAACATCTAGAAAAGCTAGGGAATTATTTGCCTGTCATTCTACTGTAAATTTAATATTGTCATTAATAGAATTGAGGTGGTTTAAGAATATATAAATACTGTCCGTAGGTAAAATGGTGAAAGTGTCATCTACGTACCGCTTATATATCCTAGGTAGACAGGGTGCAGAGCTAAGAGCCATCTCCTCAAAGTCCTCCATTTATATATCAGCTATTACCGGGGACACAGGCGAACCCATAGCAATGCCATCTATTTGTAAATAGAATTCTTGATGGAACATAAGATATCCAGATGTGAGGCAATGTTCCAAAAGTTCAAGATATTCTATAGGCATATTGTTATCCTCTAGCTTCTTTTTGACAATCTTGATGCAGTCCTTGATGGGAATACTAGTGAACAGTGACTGGACATCAAAACTGACCATGGTTTCATTGTTAGCTAACTTAAGGTCTTTCAGTCCGCTAACAAAATGGTAAGAGTCCCTGACACAAGATGTTGTGTGGCCACGCAGTGGAGAAAGTACTTTGGCGACATGTTGAGCCAGCTTATACGTCGGCGTATCGATTTGGCTGACTATTGGTCGAAAAGGTACATCTTTTTTGTGTATTTTTGGTAACCCATACAACTTTGGAGGTCTTACACAACTAGGCACGAGAGATTTAATGTCGAGATGTAATGTTTTCGCGTGTTTTTTGATTAAATCGGATGTCTTTTTAAGTATTTTTGTTGTAGGGTCTTTATCAACAATTTTATACGTTTTTTGATCCGATAGCAATATTGACATTTTTTGTATATACTCGTCGGTGTCCAGTATAACCGTCGCGTTACCTTTATCGGCTTTAAGGACTGTTATATCCTCGTTTGTACGTAGCTTACTAAGAGCCCGAGATTCATCACGAGAAAGATTTGATTTTGGTGGTTTACTACGGCGCAGTAAAGATGATATATCTTGGCGAATAACTTCAGAATCTTCCTTCAAAATCTGGTTTTTATATAAACAGTCCTCAACGTTAGTTATTATTTCCTCGATAGGTATTTTTCTAGGCGCCGGCGCAAAGTTAAAACCTTTATTTAACACCTCAATAGTCGAACGATCGAAAGTTTGTTTTGACAGATTGACAACTGACGTTTGCGTTGCCTGTGTAGAAGTCACGGCGTTACCATAGACATTTTTCCGTTCGGATTTTGATTCGAGATTTTGGTACTTTCGAATTTGTCTAATTTTATATTGATTATATTTATTTTGCGCGCGTTTATTAGTAAATTCTACACATTGATGGAAATCTGTCTTTGAAAAACACGTCTCAATATCGTTGCTTAAGGCTTTTATTTGTCCGTCGAATCGATTCAAATCATAACGGTGGTCTTTTATGAGTTGACATAATAATTTTTTACTTGCCTGACTGAGTATCTTTTTGCAATATTTTATGTCTTTCTTCGGCGCGATTTGTACACAAACTGGTATGAGATTTAATAATCGCAGTATGCTCACACACAGCTGACTTCGATACATGCCCATTCTTGATATCTGAGATGTGTTCCTTTACATCTCAGATATCAAGCGGATAAACCCAGCCACTACATTAGGTTTGATAATCCTCAAATCCTTGCTAAGGAAAATAGATTCATTCCTCGGATGATCCGTGAGGCTATTGAAATACAAAAACATCCTAATTTCAATAGAGAGGATGGCTGGAAACTTTCTACCACCTGGGACCCACTCATAAAATCATTGAAGTCTCAAACCCACCATACCAGAGGGCAAGATACTATCAGCTCATTCTGCAGGAATCCAGGGCAGTACGCGAGGCAATTAAGAAATCGCTGGCGGTAGTTTGATATGATAATTATATCAACTGACAGACGAATGCCACCTCAGTCTACCCGTGACCACGGACTACTGTAAAGTGTTCGAAACGTCGGGTTTCCAAAATGTAAAATCTTAAATATACGCGATTTGATTTTGGTGGTTTACTACGGCGCAGTAAAGATGATATATCTTGGCGAATAACTTCAGAATCTTCCTTCAAAATCTGGTTTTTATATAAACAGTCCTCAACGTTAGTTATTATTTCCTCAATAGGTATTTTTCTAGGCGCCGGCGCAAAGTTAAAACCTTTATTTAACACCTCAATAGTCAAACGATCGAAAGTTTGTTTTGACAGATTGACAACTGACGTTTGCGTTGCCTGTGTAGAAGTCACGGCGTTACCATAGACATTTTTCCGTTCGGATTTTGATTCGAGATTTTGGTACTTTCGAATTTGTCTAATTTTATATTGATTATATTTATTTTGCGCGCGTTTATTAGTAAATTCTACACATTGATGGAAATCTGTCTTTGAAAAACACGTCTCAATATCGTTGCTTAAGGCTTTTATTTGTCCGTCGAATCGATTCAAATCATAACGGTGGTCTTTTATGAGTTGACATAATAATTTTTTACTTGCCTGACTGAGTATCTTTTTGCAATATTTTATGTCTTTCTTCGGCGCGATTTGTACACAAACTGGTATGAGATTTAATAATCGCAGTATGCTCACACACAGCTGACTTCGATACATGCCCATTCTTGATATCTGAGATGTGTTCCTTCACATCTCAGATATCAAGCGGATAAACCCAGCCACTACATTAGGTTTGATAATCCTCAAATCCTTGCTAAGGAAAATAGATTCATTCCTCGGATGATCCGTGAGGCTATTGAAATACAAAAACATCCTAATTTCAATAGACAGGATGGCTGGAAACTTTCTACCACCTGGGACCCACTCATAAAATCATTGAAGTCTCAAACCCACCATACCAGAGGGCAAGATACTATCAGCTCATTCTGCAGGAATCCAGGGCAGTACGCGAGGCAATTAAGAAATCGCTGGCGGTAGTTTGATATGATAATTATATCAACTGACAGACGAATGCCACCTCAGTCTACCCGTGACCACGGACTACTGTAAAGTGTTCGAAACGTCGGGTTTCCAAAATGTAAAATCTTAAATATACGCGATTAATCCGGTTAAATTAGTTTCATTTAATATGTGTAATAATCGTGAAAATCAAAGAACTTATAATATACCGCTGATTTCATATAAGGTATTTGTTGGAAATCTGTATGACTTAAAGTACATCACCTTAATAAGAGCTCTTTGTGCTCTTTCTAAACTAAGAAAATGGGATTTTGCAGAGCCACCCCAAATCGGGATGCAGTACGTGATTACTGACTGCACAATTGCAATGTAAATTCGCTTTAATAATTCCTTTCCATCACATGCCTGAGAGATTTAAAGACCCATATTAGCTTTCTAATACGAGTCATCAGGAGTTCAATGTGAGCCGTCCAACACAGCCTTTGGTCCACCATAATCCCAAGGTACTTTGTGCTTACCACTTTCTTCAAAATAGGACAGTGACAAGTGCCAGGAGTAGATTTGTCATGTTGACAATTATGAATCTTTAGGGAAAAATCAAGAGAAGGTTATGTATTCGCATACTTTGAGAAGCATATATAGCTAGTCTTTTGTATGTTTAATGTTAATAAGTTATCACACAACCACTTCGATACTTTAGCTAAACCGGTTTCTGCCTTATTTTTTACATCTAACCAGGACTTGCCAGTAAAAACGACGGCAGTGTCATCAGCATAGGAAACAATATCTCCTCCAACATCCTGAAGCTTATACAGATCATTTATGTAAATAAGAAACAGCGTTGGTCCGGAACAATTCCCTGTGGTATGCCATAAGTGATACATTCTTCACCACTTAAGTGTTCTCCAATCCTAACCATTTGCTTTCTATCCCTAAGATAGCTCTTGAATAGGCTGAGAGCTTTATGTCTTACGCCTATTTGCTCCAGTCGGCGTTCAAGCGTGACCACAGAGATCGTATCGAAGGCCTTTTTTAGGTCTAGGAAGACTGTGAGACATTTGTTACCCTTATCCACTTCTTGCACTATTAGAGATGTAAGTGCTAAGATAGCATCTTGTGTAGAGAGCCCCTTCCTAAAACCGTATTGTGAACTGGATAAGATATTAAAGTTGTTCAAGTATCCCATCAGTCGATTATTCAAGAGCTTCTCCACAATCTTAGAGATAGAAGTCAAAACAGATATAGGCCTATAGTTATTATCATCGGTCTTGTCCCCACTCTTGAACACAGGTGTAACTATAGACCGTTTAAGTGCTTTTGGAAATATACCCTCTTGAAAGCATTAATTAACCAACGAGCAGATCAACGGAACTACAACTGTTCTAGCTTTCTTCAGAAATTTGGTGGAAATACCGTCCCAACCCGGAGCGCTGTTTCCGTCAAGACCAATGAGTATTCTGTCCACTTCTGTGGGATCGGTGTCAAGCAAAACAAAGGATGATAAATTAGAATATTGGCTGTGTGATGTCACGGATGAGTTTTGAAATTGTTTTGAACCGTAGATGACCTCTGCCAAACTTTTTCCAATACTGACAAAATACTTGTTCACAAAGTTTACTGACGCTTGAGGAGTGGTTCGTACTGCCAATAAATTCGTGTTTGTAGTTTTTTCTGGTTTGTATTGGGCAATATCATCAATAGTAGACCACAGTTTTTTTGGCTGTTTAAGATGTTTATTTATTTTATTTTTATGATATTGTCTTTTTAGTTTATGAATTAAATTTGAACAAAAGTTACGAAAACGCTTAAAAGTTATTTTTAAAATTTCATTATGTGAATTTGTCCTGAGTTTGATTTGCATTAAATTTCTTAACCTAATACAGCGCAGGGCACCTGTCGTGATCCACGGCTTTTTTATTCTTTTATTAGCTGGAATGGATACAATACGGGAGTGTTTATATAGTTTTTATCATATCAATTGTGTGTGTATGATAGTTTTTATCATATCAATTAGCGCCACAGCGTAACTTTCTGGATCTTTGAAAATGTTAAGGCAAAGTACGTCCGCGGTTATAAGTGAGCTGTAAGCATTCTCATAGTCAATAATAGTTTTATATTTTAGTAACTTGGATGACTTCAATTCCTGTGAGATGTGTAGAGTAACCATATTGTGATCCATAACGGTAGTATTTAAAACCGCAATCAATGATGAGCTGTGGGAATTATTGATTTTAAGCATCACATGGTCCAGGCAGCTATCATCTCTCGTTGGTAACATATGACCTGGCATGATTCCATGTGTGGAGAGGACGTTAAGATAATTTAACCTATTATTTCGTTCCCAAGATTTTTCTCTTGGTGTTGAGATTAAATCTATATGTATGTCCCCAATAATAATAACATTACTACACTTAGTGATACCGCTCAGGTAGTTATTAAGCGATAAAATAAATTTGTCGGCATGTATAAATGACGGAGACCTATAAAAACCCAGTACAATATAGTTTGCAAATTTAATTTCAAGTCCAGTAGCTTCATATAGATTTAGTTCGGTTACTTTAGAATTAATATGTTTCCTAATATAAATAATAACGCCGTTGTTCTCGTTTAATAATTTAGTTGTTTGGAAAGATGAATAATTGTCAAGAATGGGAATTGATTTCGTTATTTGTAATCTACATTCAGTTAAAATTATTATATCTGGTTCATTAGGTAGTAGCATCAAGTTAATCTGTAAATCATCAAAGTTTTTTGAAGTACTCCTTATATTTTGTGTGACAATCGTGGTTAATTTTAATTTAGTTTTATTTAGGAAATTGGGTAAACTTTCTATGTTACATTTTATCGAGTCTGTAGTTTTGATGATGTCTATATTCTTTAATAAATTTAAGTTTTCATCCATAATCAGGAGACAAAATATATTGTCTATTAGGTATTATAGGTGTTAGTTTTTTACTGTATATTCTTATTGTTTTATTTATTAAAATAGAAGTATTAGATTCATAATAACTGTGCACAGTATAATATACATAGTAAATAAAATTTATATGTTTATTGTATGTGAGAGAGGTGTGTAGTATTTAACAATGTAGAAGTTACATATTTTTGGCCCAAAACCTTTCGATAAGCAAGTAGCGATTTGCTTAATTCTAATTAGCACGCAGTATACATATTTAAACTGCAAAATATTAATACAAGCTAGAGAAATGCAAAGAAGTCGTGAGTAACCGTAAGCAAAATAACCATATAGTCATATTTCTTGCTGTAGTTGATGAATTTGGCTCTCGCTTTGAATTAATGTTATTTTAGAGCTATCGTCCTTCCTGACAAAACCTTTTCCAAAAGCCGTCCAGCAAAACTTGAACTTTTTTGATTTTACCAAATCTCGTGTCAAGAAGAATGAACGGGAGCCTTTTGTAGTTAGCTGCTCTGATATAAACACGGGCACTTCTCCATTGTTAGTAAAACCTAAATGTTTTGTTTGTAATTTACATTTATTTTTTATATTGAAATCCTTTACCTTTCTAAGCAAATTTGTTCTCATTAATGTAGAGGAGGCGCGCCGAGGGGGGGCGCCACAGTGCCACTGTTAACATCTGTTCCGTCGTTAGTTGTGTTAAATAATTCTTTTTTTCCTGTGAATAATTCCAAGTCTCACGTAAAAACAGTAAAAAGTGCTCAAATTACCAAGATCATATGAAGTTTGCATTAAAAACAGTAAAAGACTTGTAAAAAAGACGTGTAATCCGGAGGTCATCATAACGGTCACCGATTTAAAGCTGTGTCATAGTTTTTGTGCTCAAGAATTAAAATTATATGAAGAACTATTGTGGACAAATTACTGAGTAAATGATGTGATAAAATAAGAAAACAAGTGAAATATATTTGTTTATATTATTCTTATAAAATAAAAGTATTATTTTAACAAATCAATATTCCTAGCGCCATCTATGGAGGAGTGGACAGAACCAAACACTCTCCCCCCCAAAAACCTATTCTCCCAACATGGCTGGTCACCACGGGAGCTACAGACCACAATCCCCCAAAGAATAATCACTCAGGAAATAAAAATAAAATAAATATAAAAAAATTGGGGGAGGCTTTTACCCGGAGGGGATCCACATAATTAAAAAAAATAAATAAATAAAAATAAAAAATAAATAAATAAAGAACAATTAATAATAAGGAGTTAAAATAAACACATAAACACATTAAAATAAATATATATAAAAGTGTATAAATATATAAAGTTGTAGCCTACACAATTAGAAACAGTTAGTGTAATTTATTATAAGTATTTAGTATATATATAAAACTTTTTGTCATGCAAATAATGTGTACTTTTCTTTTGTGGAATAAATAAAGCTATTTTATTATTATTATTATAATGTAGAGGAGAGTTCAGCCACTATTGGAGGATTTTTCTCAGTATCCCGTCTGCTTCGTAATCTGAAGATATCCGTAATGTCTCGCGTATTCAAGTCTAACTTTATAGTACTACATAGGCTCGCAACTATATTAACCAAATCTTCTTGATTTTCGTGTAGTTTTCGTGGGACATTTTTTATTTCGATACAATATTTTCGTGTGTGTCTTTGTAAGTCCTCAATTCTGTCTTCTAGGATGATTATATGTTCACGATCCAGCTTAGTTTGGTGTTCGAGGCGCTCAATTTTCTTACAAAATTCTTCGTTTTGAGACGTGAGTAAGGACATTTGTGTTTCGATTTTAGTGTTAGTTTCTTGAATTCTTTTTAAGTTGCTTGTTATTTCATCAAAAACTATTTTTTGTGCACTAACGAGCAATGTAAGAGATTTAATTTCATCCTTAAGGCAGGAATATTCTGAAGGTGGCGAGTCCTGTTTTCTAAGACGTTTGTTACGATGAAAAACATACGGAGGTGATGTTTCAGTTTTTTTACCAAGTAACTCAGAGTCAGATCCGTAGTTCACGATTGTGTTTTGGTGCAATTTTGATCCAGAAGCTTCATTCATTGGGGGAGTACGTTGTACTGACATTTTTTTCTAATTGTATATTTTAAAATGTGGTTGGTATGCTAGATGTTTGTTTGAGGTATTTGTAAAATCGCGTCGTAATATAATGTGTCTCACTCACCAAACCACAGGGAGGAGCTTCTAATATCCGATTATGCTGCGTGCGAGTAGTACGGCCAAATGACCTTGTTGCCGGTCGATGCAAAAGTGAAAGGCACGTTTGCTAACCAGTTGTGCGAGACACTGGCGACTATGGTAACTCTCGTAAGCGAAGGGTCATAAACACTGGTCACAGCAAATAAATTATCTTATACACGTCTAAACTCAACGGCAGCCAGGCGAAGAAGGAATATGTTTATTTAGGATAGTTTATGAAATGATATTAGGATAATTTAGATTTAATAAGTATTAAGAGTATAAAGAGCTAATCACAGTGAGCCATTATTATAAAATTTATATATCGCATGCTTAATGGAATATTGACCTATTAGTCGATAGGTCAAAATTGAGTTACGTATTGATATGGGTTTCTATTAGCGCTATCTACCGTCTACTATTTAAAATACGTTGAAGTTATGCATCGTTGCCACCTCAGTGATATATGTGTCTCTTTCACTCTTGTGAGATTTCTCATTGTATTTTGATTGAATAGCGACTCACGCCAGTTTGTGTTTGCGCAGAGTGGTTATTTTTATTTAATTGAACGAAGACCCAATCGTTGTTGAGTGTGTTTACGACTAAATTTACAGGTAAGTTACATTAAATTGTTTAATCTTATGTTGACAAATAAAAGTTTAGGTTAGTTTACTACTTATTTTAATAATTTATTTTGTGAAGCATTTAGTTTTAAGCTAGTTTATCATTCAATGTAATTTATTTTTTTTAGACCCATTGTAAATTAAGTCTGTTTACCATTAAAACCTATCTATTATTTAAAATAACATTTGTAATACTCAAATATAAGTCTATTTACTACTACAGACTATTGTCACTTAGGCGCTGCAGTATTACTTGAGTCTTTGTATGAATAAAAATGAATGTAATATAACGCGTAATTTTTTCATAGCCTATAATATTTTTATGATAGGTCATTCTTAGTTTAAATATATAATGTATTGAGTTGAACAATAGACATAACACACTTATTTATGTTAAGGTTCATAATGTCATCCAATAGATCAAAAAAGATAATGCAGCTTATTGAAGTTCAAAAACCTGCGAGACAACTAGTTACACCAGATAAAGAAATTGTTGATTCGATACCATCGACTCAAGTGTAGGTAACAACCAACTGTAACTTTATAAACTAGCTTTTTTCTAAACTAGCTTTTCTTCTTCTTTGTTTTATAGTTGCTAAAAAAACATGTTTTTAAAGATTTTAGCTGATATAACAAACAAGCCCGAAAATCAGCGTTACTCAAACGTAGGGGAACATTTTCAAACTTTGGAAGCGGCTTCAGTCAGTAATGTTGATTGCACTGATAAGAGATATTCAAATTTTGAAAATAGCGATGTCGATTTAAGTGATCAAGATCCAACATACAAAGTTCCGTTTAAAAAGCAAAGGATACCAATGTATCCAAGTCGTTCAATATCATCTGAGAGTTCTTCATCTTCTAAGTCTTCTTCATCCTCAATATCTTCAAGGTCCACCAGTGATAGCTCCGACACAGACTCTAGTGATGAACAGAATAAAGCACAGGATAATATAGTTAAAAAAAATCGGAACAGAAGAGCAGTAATGAATCTGTAACAACAGAAGAAAAGAAGAAGGGAAGGAATCGTAAACGGAACGAAAAAAGCTGGAAACAGAATAGAGCTAAAATTCTTAGAAATGCTGGTAAATCATATATTAGCAAAACAAATAAAGAGATCAAACCTCGTTCTGTTCAACCACCCTGTGGTCTAAAATGTAGGCTCAAATGTTGGGAAAATATTACTAAAGATCAAATACAAATAATTTTTGATGTATATTGGAGTCTTGGACAAGTTGATGCTCAAAGATCATTTATCATGTCGTGCATGACCAATATAACTCCAAAATATAAATATACGAATGCTCGTAACCCAAGAAATTGCAATCAAGCATTTCATTTCTTAGTGGAAGAGAAATCGGTACGAGTATGTAAAACGTTTTTTATAAAAACCTTAGATATTTCAGATCGCGTTATACGTACTGTTAGAAGCAAAGTAAATGAACACGGAATTCTAGGAAAAGACCTCAGAGGACAGCACAGCAATCATATAAGGGTTGATGAACAACTTCTAACTGATATCAAACAGTTCATAGACGCAATACCAAGAATGGAATCTCATTACATTAGGCAATATTCTACACGTGAGTATATTGATGGTGGAAAAACAATTGCAGATCTTTTCAGGGATTTTAGAAAAATTCAAAATAAAAACAACAAAGAAGCTGGTAGATAGTTATGCACTCACCCAAACCCTCAGTATTAGGTTAAGCAAGATTATTCCGCTGGCTCAGCGAGACCACCGGAATATTCCCATTATTGTTATAAGCACTTTTATTGTTTCGTAAAAATTCATGTTAAATGTCGCAATACATTATAACTTTTGTAATACAAATATTTTTAACTTTAAGAATTAATATTGTTGTGATCTCCAAATCGATCAGACGTATTAAATAGTTTTAATTTAAATTAGTATTTTATTTTTAAAAAAGTAAATTCTCAATTAGAAAGTTTAACTGGCGCAGCCGGTAGGATAGTCTATCAAAGGTCTGCGTGTCTTGTAGATTTGGGTGTCCAAATTCGCCCAAAAATCGCGAGTACAGTGCGAATAGACTTAGGCTATCCACGAACCAAAGAATTAAGTTGAACAAGAAGATGGGATCAGCGATCGGTCGGTGAGTAAAACTCTTTGCCTTTCTTTTTCTTATATTCCCACATTCTATTTGAGATTTACAATAATTATAAGTGGCGTTATTTTGGGATTGAACGTATCGCATTATAATGTATCTGGTTTTAATATAAAACTCTATTAAACCTGTAGTTCTAAGAAAAGTATCTCCATAGACTAATTAACGTCTAGAAGTAATATTATTAAAATATTTTAGTAGTTAAATAAAATATATATATATATATATATATATATATAATAATTTATGATCTAAAAATCGATCGTAATTGTTTTTATGTATTATGAAATAAAAAAAATAAATAATAATTTTATTGTGTTTTATTTTCCTACTATTTTTATATTTTTAATTTACTGTGTGCTATTTTATATACATAATTGTTATATGTGTTTTTGATATATTTTATATTTTTGTGTGTGTTAAATTAGTTAAAAATAATTGTAATTGATTTGAAACTTCAGAGCTCTCTATTAATTTTTACTCTACAAAATGGAACAATCGCGAGAAATTCCTTTAGCGTCAAATAGCGTAGTACCAATACCCAATGAAATGTTACGGCTAATTCCTCTTTTCGGTGGTGACAAAAGAATATTAAATTTATTTTTTAGAAAATGTGAGTACATTATAAATAAATTTCGTGGTCATCAGCATCAGAATATTTATGTTTTACATGCTAGAACTAGTAGATTAATAGATGATGCCGCCGCGTTGTTATCTGAGCGTGAGGATATAGAGACATGGCCTGAGTTAAAAGAATTATTGGAACAACATTTTGGTGACCCACGTAGCGAAGAATGTATAAAAATTTCTCTCGAATCATGTAAAATTAAATCAGGGGAAAGTTATTTAGAGTTTTGTAACAGAATACAAAATATTCGGTCCTTGTTAATATCTAAAGTAAATTTATCGGCAGATGAAGAAGTTAAAAATGCGAAAATTGCTATTTATAACCACACAGCCTTAAATGTTTTTCTCTATAATTTACCAGAAAATATGGTGCGTATTGTGAGACTTAAATCACCTAGTACATTAGAACAAGCTCTATCAATAGTTTTAGAGGAGGTTAATTTTCATGAACAGTATCAACTTCGTAATCGCATTCTTAATAATTCAACGGCACCGAGGCCAACACCTAACGTCGCAGGGTCATCATTTACACAAAATAATCTTACCCCTCAACAAAAATTTAATTTTGGAATCCATACTATTAGACCTCAATTTACACAACAACCAAAATTTTAATATAAACCGCAGCAAACATTACTAAAGCCTCAACCGTTCGGGTATAGGCCTCCCCAAAATCCACAATTCGGATATAGGCCTCCCCAAAATCCACAATTCGGGTATAGGCCTCCCCAAAATCCACAATTCGGGTATAGGCCACCCCAAAATAACCGCTCACCTCAGAATAACCGCTTAGAATCAACTGACATATCTATGAGAACGGCACCCCCGCGACCTCAAATAGCGCAACAAGGTTTTAGGTTAAATGATTTACAAAATGAAAATTTGGAGTATGACTATTACTACGATTATGATCCTTATGACTATATGAATTACGGAACCGTATGTTGAGGACGTGCCTTATGCACCTATTGACGAAATAGATAATTATATTGTAACTCCACCAGCCGAGGAAAATTTTCAAACAGAAGCCTCGCAAAAGAAGAAATCATAGAATTAAATTGTGACCCGAATCTTAAATTACCTCATATTTTTATTCCAGAAATTAATGCAAAATTAATGATTGATACTGGCAGCACTCGCTCGTTTATTAGCCCCCGTATTGCTTACCAATATTTTCCTAATTTTATTAAATATGAACCTTTTAAAGTTATTAGCACACATGCTTCTAGCCTACACAAAGAAATTATTGAAATTCCCTTATTTCCGACTTTTAATACTACAGATTATCATAAATTTCATTTATATGATGTAGATGAACGCTATGACGGACTTATTGGAAACGATTTACTTAAACAATTGGACGCAATTATTGACCTCAAACATTTATTACTGAGAACTAAGACCACTGACATTCCTATAATTAATAATTTGAATTATCTCGTTCATTTACAACCTCGGTGTGAACAACGAGTAAAGATCCCTACTGATTTACACACGGGAGAAGCAGTAATTGAATTTAAAGAGTTTACACCTGGTATACGAATGCCTTCTGCATTAGTAAATTGTATTAATGGATATGCATCAACAATAATTCAAAACACTTTAGATAGACCTATGACTTTGACTATTAGCAAAGCGTTTAAAACATCGAGTATTAATATTTCAGAATGTAACTTCATACAAAATAATAACGAAACAATGACTGACACCGACGAAATATTAAAACAAAATTTAAAAAAACTTAGAATAGACCACACTAACGAAACTGAACGTACTAGAATACTAGAATTATGTCACGAATATAGAGATATATTTTATTGTGATGAACTACCCTTAAGTTTTACCAACAAAGTCTTCTTCTTCTTCGTGTCAATGCTTGGAAATTCATATGATATTTTGCCAGTGTTTAGCCACGTTGACTGCGGTATCTGTTGCCTTGATCAAGTCGTCATGTGAGCAAGTGAATGGACATTTGGGGCAGGAAAGTAAGTGTGCCATCGTTTGTGGGTCGGCGCCACAGTCGCAGGTTGATTCATCCCCGTATCCCCATTTCACAAGACGTTCCCTGCATCGGCCAACCTGGCTCCGTAACCGATTAAGCGACTTCCAGGTCGGCCACTGCAAGTTGTGACCTGCGGGTAAGCACTCGTTGGGAGGGACAAAGCCTGAAGGTGGTGGGTGGTTTGTCTGCCATAGCCGTTCCCTAGCACGACTCGGATCTGAATCTAAAGCTGTGGTCGCTTTTATAAAACTGTGACGACTTTTCAAGCGGGCACGAGGTGCAGTGTAGCCATAGAGTGGGTGCCGGGGATCTTTTTCCTGTCGCAGTTTTTCCACAGAACATGCCACCTCACGTCTACCAGCCAGAGGGTAGACCTTGTATAATGGTGTGGGCTTAAGGCAACCAGTAATTATTCGACAGGTCTCATTTAATGCTATGTCCACCTCCTTCGCATGAGCGGAGCGGTGCCAGACTGGGCACGCATATTCACCCGCAGAGAAAGATAGAGCGAGACCTGTTGTTCGAAGTACATGCGGAGATGCCCCCCAGTATGATCTCGTTAGCCGCCGGAGCAGATTATTTCTTGCATATACTTTTTGTTTGGTATACAGGCAGTGAGCTTTAAATGTTAAAGACCTGTCCAGTGTAACTCCTAGGTATCGTGGGTGCGGACAATGTTCAATATGAACGCCTCGCCAAGATATTTGAAGAGGCCTGTTTGCTTCACGGTTCCTCAGGTGGAACGAACACGATTGAGTTTTAGACGGGTTGGGTTTAAGGGCGTTAACGTCGTAGTATGAATCGAGTGCGTTTAGGGCTGTCTTCAGCAAACTTTCCACCTCTTCAAATCCCGGTGCCTGAGCAGCCAAGGCAAGATCATCTGCATAGAGGAATTGTCGGGTATTTGGTGTTTTTGGCTGATCATTGGTATAAATGTTAAATAAGGCCGGGGCTAAGACACTTCCCTGCGGCAGACCATTTTTCTGACCGCGCCATCTGCTTTTGTTACGATTAAGGTGAACCTGAAATCTTCTGTTGTTTAAAATATCTCTCAATATGCGGACGAAGCCTTGGTCGTTAGTTAAGTTGTGAACTTTAGCCAGAAGTCTACGAATGTTGACGGTATCGTATGCAGCCGTTAAGTCAACAAAGACAACGCCAGTTATTTTCCTGCTTTCGAATCCGTCTTCAATAGTCTGTACGAGATTCAAAGTTTGGCTAGTGCAGGATTTGCCAGGGCGAAAACCAGCTTGCTCTGGAATTAGGTGTTTCTCAAGTAAAGGCGTCAGGCGGTTTAAAAGCATCCTCTCAAAAAGTTTGAATGTATGACTTAATAACGATATGGGACGAAAATTTTTCGGATCATCTGGGCTTTTACCTGGTTTTAACAGAGCTATGACTTTGGCCCGCCTACAGATCTTTGGTATTGTGTAGTATTTAAGGCATGAATTAAACATTGCTAATAGCCATGAGATAGCTACGGGGCCCAGGTGTTTTATTTGTTCCGTCATAATTTCATCCAAACCTTCCGTTAAAAAAGCTTTTCCGTTTTGTAGAGATCTAATACATGTTACTATTTCGGCTAGCACAAAGGGTTTGCTGATGGCATCGATATTGTCTGTAGGTGAGATATGCGGCTTTAGTTCTCTGGGTAGGCGGTGGGGTGGCTTTCCATTTAAAAGAAGCTGATGGGCAACTTGGTTGGCAGTTACTTGTCCAGTGTTTGTGGCATTTGGGAGGTCGCCAGTTAGTTTTTTAATTGTGTTCCATGCCTTCTTGCTGTTATGAGTCATGTCAATGGAAGATACAAGCTGAATCCAGCTGTTTTTCCGGCTTTCAGCAATTGTCTGCATAAGCTCCTCTCCAGCCAATATGGTCTCCTCAGAGAAAGGGTCTTTGGTGTAGAGCGATTCGTAGGTAGAAAGCAGCTCAGCAGACCGATCCTCAAGGCCTGGGATGTACAAGCACCGACAGCCGCGAGGTATATGCTTACGAGCCGACTTCCAAATGGTATCCACAAATAAGTCGTAGTTCTGAGGGGTTGGTTCTACATTTATCAGCTTAGACTCCACGTACTCAGAAAAGTCCCGCCAGTTGGCTTTTTTGAAATTAAACCGTCTTCTAAAAGGCACTATAACAGGACTTATCGCTGCTTTAATTTGACATGAAATAGGTCTATGTTGCGTGTGTGGAATGGGCTCATGGACTCTCTTTTCACATAGGGAGCTGATGTTTTGACTTGTAAATATAAGGTCTGGATTATATCCCCGGTGCCATGTTCTACTATTGAATGATGCTGGAAGTTTCACGTCATGTAGAAGAGTGAAATTATTAGCTTCAGCCCAAGCCTCAACCGCCTCACCATCTGCGTTAGTAGTGGAATAACCCCAGGACGAGCTATGGCTATTAAAATCTCCAATAATAATGTGGGCTGAGTGACCAAAAATTCTTAGGTCGATTGGGCAAAAGGGATATTTTGGGGGCTTATAGATTGATGTGATAGTACAGTTTCGAAAATAAGCGGTAATTATTTCTATATTATTTTGAGTGGATACGGATGTAGAATCGATATTTGCAACTGGATTAGCAAACATTGCGCTTCCATATTTTTCATGTGGGATCTCAGCTATAAGGGTCATACCTGAAATATTGGGTCTGGGTTGGTTTGCATCTCTATGTGTCTCCTGGACGCACAAAATGTCACAAGCGGTCTTTTTACAGAGAAATGCGAGTATTTCTGCTTTTGTAGAAGAAAAACCTTCGATGTTAATAGATATTACCGTGAGAGCTGCTCGGTAAGGGTTAAGTTTGAATTCGTCACAATCCGCGTGGTCATTAGTTTGGCCCTGAGAAGGGCAGTTAAGGGCATTTTGAACATTCCAATTCATTGTAGGGACGGGATTAGTCAGCCTAGGCCCTGCGTTACCGGACCTAGCTGCTTCCAGGGTGCGCCACGTGGAGGCTCCTATCATGCACCCCACCAACGAAGTTAAACATAAAATCCGTACTAAGAGTGAAGATCCTATTTTTATAAGACCATATAGGCAAGCTCCTGCGCAAGCAGACGAAATTAATAGACAAGTTGAGAATTTACTCCAAGATAATGTAATAAGAGAATCACATTCCCCGTGGAATGCACCTGTTCATTTAGTTCCCAAAAAGCGTGATGCATCAGGTTTAGTAAAATGGCGTATGGTAGTCGATTATCGACGTCTTAATGAAGTGACTGTTGACGATCGTTACCCACTACATAATATTACTGACCTACTGGACAAACTTGGCAAAAGTTTATACTTCACTACGCTTGACTTGGCAAGCAGTTACCATCAGATAGAAGTAGACGAGCAAGACAGAAAGAAAATGGCTTTTAGCACGCAACATGGCCATTATGAATTCCTTAGAATGCCGTTTGGCTTAAAAACAGCCCCAGCAACATTCCAAAGGGCTATGGATAGTATATTAAGAGGGTTACAGGGAATACATTGTATGGTCTATTTAGATGATGTCATTATATTTTCAGCTAGCCTAGATGAACATATTCAAAAATTAGGAATCATTTTTGACCGACTTAGACAGACGAATTTAAAAATCCAACTAGATAAATCGGAATTTCTACGAAAAGAAGTAATTTACCTTGGACATACAATAACAAAAGACGGTCTTAAACCAAATGACGATAAAATTACTGCCGTATTAAATTACCCAATACCCAAGACGACAACTGAAATAAAATCGTTTTTAGGTCTCATTGGATATTATAGGCGGTTCATTAAAGATTTTGCTCATGTTACAAAACCATTAACGTCTTGCTTAAAAAAACAAAATAAAATTGTCTTAGATAAAAATTATATGGATGCATTCAACAAATGTAAGGAACTTTTAACAAATGCACCCCTCTTGCAGTATCCTGATTTTGATAAAACTTTTATTTTGACTACTGATGCTTCTAATGTCGCGTTAGGAGCAGTTCTATCCCAGGGTCCCATTGGTAGCGATAAACCAATTGCGTATGCTAGTCGTACCTTAAGTGACACGGAATCTCGTTATAGTACAATCGAACGCGAATGTCTTTCTATTGTTTGGGCTATAAAACATTTTAGGTCATATCTTTACGGTAAGAAATTCATGATATACACCGATCATAAGCCTTTATCATGGCTGAACTCACAAAAAGATACAAGTAGTAAACTTACCCGTTGGCGCCTTCGACTTCAGGACTACGATTACGAAATAGTTTATAAAAAGGGAAACCAAAATTTAAATGCGGACGCTTTGTCAAGAATTAGAGTAAATGCCACACATTCAGACGATGAAAAAGACTCTATGATAGTAAATTTTGATAAGAAAGAGAAAGGGCTACGGCAACGCAATGACTCTAGTACAATGTCTATATCAGAATGTAGTTCTAGGGAAAAACCTATAACCCTTTCCGATTCCGAAACTTTATCAGTGCCGAGTTCACCTAGGACATGTGACTATCCGGTTAGGCCACCGTCTGAAACATCCAAAACAGACACAGTTCATTCCGCTAATATCGTAGAATCGTCAGGTATACCGTCAGGTATTACACGAAGCAATAGACACAAAGCCAAATCAAATTCTAGTATATACATGGTTTAAAAATGAAATACAAGTTCGCGATCTTTCACGTGAAAAGCAAAAGGTGTTAGAAGTATTTTTACCCACTTATAATAGAGATTTAGTAAAACAATTTTTAAAGGAGTATATTAAACCAAAAACCAAGTATTTCATTTATTTTGAAAATAATGAACATCGGAAACAGTTTACTAGTATTGTCATAGAATTATTTAGGAAGGATACCGTTCTATTATTCGAATGTACAGAGCGAGTAATTTTTATAGAAAATCAAAAAGAACAAAAAGCTATCGTATTAAAACATCACCAAGGTAAAACATGTCACCGCGGTATCAAGGAAACTCTAGCAAGTATACGTAGGAATTATTTTTGGCACAATATGCAAGAAACCATTTCAGCCATTATTAACGCTTGTGAAACATGCTGTAAAATGAAATACGATAGAAAACCTTTTAAACCTGTTTTACAGTTGACTCAAACACAAGACGCCCCGTTTCAAGAATTATTTATTGATCTTTTTCAGATAGAAAGAAATTACTATTTGACTATTATAGATGCATTTAGTAAATTAGGTCAAGCCATTTCAATAGATAATAGATCAACCTTATGAAATATTTTTCATTTTATGGTACCCCTAAAAAGATTAGTTCTGATCCTGGTAGCGAATTTAATAATGAATTAATGAAAGAATTTTTGAGTTTACATAAAATCGAAATCCATATCGGCTCCCCTAACAACTCTAATTCGATGGGATTGATTGAGCTTTTACATTCTACTATTAATGAAATTTATAGATGCGCGAAATACGAAGAGAAATGCACGGATGCAGCATCAGTGATGATGTATTCCATTATTGCCTATAATAGTTCTATCCATTCTGTCACAGGTCTAACCCCTTTCGAAGTAGTATTTGGTCATACAGATTCAAGTAGTTTATTTGATATAGATTTAGAGAAACCATACATACAGCAATTGGTTAAAGATCATGCAAAACGTTTAAAAGTATTATATAAACATTTAGCCGAAAAAATGATTGAAATTAAGCAGAAGGTAAAGGAAAATAGAGGTGGTGAAGATGAAATAGATCTTCCATTAGGAAAAATTATATTTAAAAAAGATGTTAATAAACGGAAAAGCAAGGATAAACAGCGATATCATAAGGCCAAAATAATAGGAAAGGATTTAAATAATGTTATACCGATACAAATTGGTCAAAGAAAATTAAGGTTTTAAATTTAAATAAAATATATGATGATTTAAACTTTGTTATAAATAAATACAATGAATTTAACAATTTAATTAATAAAAATATTTCTTACTTACGTGATTTCCAAGTTGCAAGATTTCACGTTGAATATAGTCGCGACATCACCGTACAGAAATATGAACAGCTAGTTCCACAAAAACGTTTCAAGAGAGGCCTTTTCAATCCATTGGGTTCTCTTATTAAAATTGTTACTGGGAATTTAGACTATAATGACGCTGTAAGATATGAAAAAATCATTTCTCAGCTCGCAAATGATCAAACTACAATGAGGAACAAATTTACTTTAATATCTAAAACGCTTGATAGTTTTATAAATACTACTGAAGTTTTGAATCAAAATTCTTTGGTATTAAATGAGCGTTTGAAAATTGTTGAATCTATGATCAAGGAGTTAGTTTCTAAGGATAATCATTTAGTGTATACCACATATATAGTAAGTCTTTTTAATTTGTTCGTAAGTAACTTTCGTACTATATTCATTAAGTTAGGAGAAATAGAGACTGCATTAGCTTTCAGTAAAATATCCATATTACATCAAAGTATTATTAATTCTACTGAACTATTACAACATTTAGTTTTAATATCTCAAACTGAAAATTTATTATATACGCCGAGTGCGGAAAATTTGGTAAAACTAGAGGAACAATCAATATTAAAACATATATTAAGCAAAACCAGATTACGTTTATAATGGAAATTCCAATTACAGATAACATTACTTATAATTATTATAAATTATATTCCTTACCTATTTTTCGTAAATCAGAAAATAAAACATTTTCCATTATCCCTAAATATCCCTACCTCTTGGCAAAGGGTACGAAATACTTACCGATCCTAAAACCATGCCGGTCACTTGCTGCTGGAGAACAATTCTTGTGTAACGAAGATCATCAAACTCTTTATCCTGAGATAACTTGTATCGAGCAGCTCTTAAAATTCGAAGATAACTTAACACAATGTGAGCAAAGAGAGATTGACACAGAGAATATAAGGGTCCAAAGAATCACATCTACAAGTTGGATACTATTTTCAACTAATTTAACCGGATTAATCGCGTATATTTAAGATTTTACATTTTGGAAACCCGACGTTTCGAACACTTTACAGTAGTCCGTGGTCACGGGTAGACTGAGGTGGCATTCGTCTATCAGTTGATATAATTATCATATCAAACTACCGCCAGCGATTTCTTAATTGCCTCGCGTACTGCCCTGGATTCCTGCAGAATGAGCTGATAGTATCTTGCCCTCTTGTATGGTGGGTTTGAGACTTCAATGATTTTATGAGTGGGTCCCAGGTAGTAGAAAGTTTCCAGCCATCCTCTCTATTGAAATTAGGATGTTTTTGTATTTCAATAGCCTCACGGATCATCCGAGGAATGAATCTATTTTCCTTAGCGAGGATTTGAGGACTATCAAACCTAATGTAGTGGCTGGGTTTATCCGCAGTATGCTCACACACAGCTGACTTCGATACATGCCCATTCTTGATATCTGAGATGTGTTCCTTCACCCTAACACCGATGCTTCTCTTTGTTTGACCAATGTATGATAAGCCACAATCACAGTCTAGTTTGTATACACCTGCACTCTGTAAAGGAATATTACTTTTTATTGGTCTCAAGAATTGGCTCACTTTCCTGTTAGGCTTGAATATGGTTTTTATTGAAGCTCTTCTTAAAATGTTGCCAATCCTGTCTGTAACCCCCTTCACATATGGTAGAAATGCCGGCTGTCTCTCTACTGTGGGTGGCTTGTTGGTATTCTGAGAACGCTGGCGGGGAACTGGCAGCTTGTTCTGATGAAGAGTATTCTTCACCAGGCGAAGCTCGTCCCCTAGGTGTTCAGCGTCGCAGAGGTGGTGGGCTCTCTGAAACAAAGATTTGCCAACGGTAGATAACTGTGTAGGGTGATGGTGAGATTCACCATTGAGGTATCTATTGGTGTGCGTGGGTTTCCTATATACTGTGTGGCCTATTGTGCCATTGGGATTTCTAATGACTAAAACATCTAGAAAAGCTAGGGAACTATTTGCCTGTAATTCTACTGTAAATTTAATATTGTCATTAATAGAATTGAGGTGGTTTAAGAATATATAAATACTGTCCGTAGGTAAAATGGTGAAAGTGTCATCTACGTACCGCTTATATATCCTAGGTAGACAAGGGGCAGAGCTAAGAGCCATCTCTTCAAAGTCCTCCATGTATATATCTGCTATTACCGGGGACACAGGCGAACCCATAGCAATGCCATCTATTTGTAAATAGAAATCTTGATTGAACATAAGATATTCAGATGTGAGGCAATGTTCCAAAAGTTCAAGATATTCTATAGGCATATTGTTATCCTCTAGCTTCTTTTTGACAATCTTGATGCAGTCCTTGATGGGAATACTAGTGAACAGTGACTGGACATCAAAAATGACCATGGTTTCATTGTTAGCTAACTTAAGGTCTTTCAGTCCGCTAACAAAATGGTAAGAGTCCCTGACACAAGATTTTGTGTGGCCACGCAGTGGAGAAAGTACTTTGGCGACATTCGATCGTTCGACTATTGAGGTGTTCAATAAAAGAAACGCCATTAATTAAGAAATCAATCAAATAAAGGTTTTAACTTTGCGCCGGCGCCTAGAAAAATACCTATCGAGGAAATAATAACTAACGTTGAGGACTGTTTATATAAAAACCAGATTTTGAAGGAAGATTCTGAAGTTATTCGCCAAGATATATCATCTTTACTGCGCCGTAGTAAACCACCAAAATCAAATCTTTCTCGTGATGAATCTCGGGCTCTTAGTAAGCTACGTACAAACGAGGATATAACAGTCCTTAAAGCCGATAAAGGTAACGCGACGGTTATACTGGACACCGACGAGTATATACAAAAAATGTCAATATTGCTATCGGATCAAAAAACGTATAAAATTGTTGATAAAGACCCTACAACAAAAATACTTAAAAAGACATCCGATTTAATCAAAAAACACGCGAAAACATTACATCTCGACATTAAATCTCTCGTGCCTAGTTGTGTAAGACCTCCAAAGTTGTATGGGTTACCAAAAATACACAAAAAAGATGTACCTTTTCGACCAATAGTCAGCCAAATCGATACGCCGACGTATAAGCTGGCTCAACATGTCGCCAAAGTACTTTCTCCACTGCGTGGCCACACAACATCTTGTGTCAGGGACTCTTACCATTTTGTTAGCGGACTGAAAGACCTTAAGTTAGCTAACAATGAAACCATGGTCAGTTTTGATGTCCAGTCACTGTTCACTAGTATTCCCATCAAGGACTGCATCAAGATTGTCAAAAAGAAGCTAGAGGATAACCATATGCCTATAGAATATCTTGAACTTTTGGAACATTGCCTCACATCTGGATATCTTATGTTCAATCAAGAATTCTATTTACAAATAGATGGCATTGCTATGGGTTCGCCTGTGTCCCCGGTAATAGCAGATATATACATGGAGGACTTTGAGGAGATGGCTCTTAGCTCTGCACCCTGTCTACCTAGGATATATAAGCGGTACGTAGATGACACTTTCACCATTTTACCTACGGACAGTATTTATATATTCTTAAACCACCTCAATTCTATTAACGACAATATTAAATTTACAGTAGAATTACAGGCAAATAATTCCCTAGCTTTTCTAGATGTTTTAGTCATTAGAAATCCCAATGGCACAATAGGCCACACAGTATATAGGAAACCCACGCACACCAATAGATACCTCAATGGTGAATCTCACCATCACCCTACACAGTTATCTACCGTTGGCAAATCTTTGTTTCAGAGAGCCCACCACCTCTGCGACGCTGAACACCTAGGGGACGAGCTTCGCCTGGTGAAGAATACTCTTCATCAGAACAAGCTGCCAGTTCCCCGCCAGCGTTCTCAGAATACCAACAAGCCACCCACAGTAGAGAGACAGCCGGCATTTCTACCATATGTGAAGGGGGTTACAGACAGGATTGGCAACATTTTAAGAAGAGCTTCAATAAAGAGTCAGCCCGTGCCCGTGCGCGGCGTGCGACGTCTGACGTGTACATTCAATTGTTTAATAAAACAAAGAGTACAATGTCGTGTACGATTAAATGTAACAGTTGCAATATTGTGATAGACGAACTACTATCGTATTTACAAAATAAAATATCGATAGCTGACGAGGAGACTTTAGTGAAAACATGTGCTTCAGCGTTCTCCGTTGAACAAATAAATAAGCCAAAGGAGTTACTTTTTGAATCAGTTCCGACAGATCAACGTAAAACGATTAGAAAAGGAAAGGGAAAAGAGAATCGTGCTTTATTTGATATAATCAGCTTCTTTAAAGTAACCGATCCTGACCTACTCCCTGTATTCGTAGCACGGGATCTGGAAAAACTACCCCCTATTTCGTTTGATCACCTGGATACATCTAAGCTCCTGAAGGATTTGGCGTTGGTTCGTAGTGAGATTGACATGATTAAATCCTCCTATGTATCTATTGATCAGTTGGAAGCCCTAAAAAGGATCTTTTGGAGTTACGATGTGCGTCACCCACCGTTTCTGCTGCTAACATTAACATTAAAAGGGGCGCATACCAGGATAGCGGTCCTATAGGTATAATAAATGTGGATGAATCAGATATACGCTGTAATGAAAAGGAAATAAATCTTCCAAATATGAATAATCCTAGTTCTAAAAGATTAAATAAAATAAGCGCGGGAGGTAGTAAGAAAAGTACTATCAACAAAAGTCCGTTAGTGCGACCGGTAAGCGATGAGTCACCTGGTAACAAAGATTGTCAGCTGAGTGAGTGCGATAAGACAACGCAAAGTAAGTCTTATGCGAAAGTTACAAAGTCGCAAGTGGAACCCAACCCAAATGAGGAGTGGAAACTAGTCCAAAAAACACGGAAGAGAAGGAATTATATTGAAGGGAAAACTGGGAGCGTGGTAGTTGATGCAGAGGAGAAATTCAGAGCGGCAGAGCGGTACACACCACTGTTTATTACCAATGTTCATAAAAATACCTCAGAATCGGATATCACTACGTACATACATAAGAAAACTCAAGAAACCGTTAAACTTGAGAGAATATCTATAAAACGTGAATGTGAATATAGTGCATATAAATTTTATGTATTACAAAGTAAAATTCCTCTGTTCTTGGACGAGAGTTTGTGGCCTAAAGGGATTATTTTTCGTCGCTTTATTAATTTTAAAGTGTCACAGAGTAGAAATATCGGCCCCGCATAATGGATAAAAATAATAAAAATAGTAATAATAAAAATATTTACAATTTTGCTACATTTAACTGTAAGAACGTAAAAAGATCTATAGATAGTATCCGTGACTTGTGTAAAACAGCTGATGTAGTGGCTCTGCAGGAGACATGACTTTTGCCAGATGCAATACCTTTTCTGAATACCATCAGCGACGAGTTCAGCTGTACAGGTGTGTCGGCTGTTGATACCTCTGTGGGAATTCTCCGTGGTAGACCTTTTGGCGGTGTAGCCCTACTGTGGAGGCGTAAGATTTTTCAAAATGTAACCGTCGTACAGTGTAGTAGTTCACGTGTATGTGCAGTGAAAATGGTGTTAAATCAAAGGACAATATTAGTAGTGAGTTTATATATGCCAACGGATTCCCTGTTTAACTTAACAGAATTTACGGATGTTTTGAGCTCGGTAAGTGCAATAATAGACAATTGTAATGTGGACTGTGTTTATATTTTTGGTGATTATAATGCTCACCCTTTTGAGCGATTTTATGACGAGCTTATGGCATTTTGTAATGACCAAAAATGGTTATGCATAGACTTTGAAATGTTAAAATCGGTTTCTAATACCTACACGTTTATTAGTGAAGCTAATGGCTCTAAGCGATGGCTCGACCACTGTGTGTTAACCAAAGCAGCCGCTCAAACAGTGAAAAGGGTGTATGTAAACTATGATACGACGTGGTCGGATCACTTTCCATTAATTGTTGAATGTAATTTGAATGTTATTCCAATAATCAAAATGCAATCTAATTTAAAACGCAACGAAGTTGTGTGGGGTGACAGAGACCCGCAACAAATTGAAATTTACCTAAAGAACTGTAATGAAAAGTTGACTCTCATCGATTTCCCACATGAACTTCTTAAGTGTGGCGACAATTTGTGCTATGATCCGAGCCACAGAAGTATCATAACTAACCTTTACGAAAATATTGTAGCGGCTTTAAGTGAATCTGCGATTACAAGTTGTGTACGTAGAAGGGCAGTACGTGGCAGGCGGGTAGTACCAGGCTGGAATAAACACGTCGCTGCTGCTCGCGCGGATGCCAGGCTACAATTTGAACTTTGGTCGTTGCAGGGAAGGCCGTCAAACGGTTCTTGTTATCAGAAAATGTGTGAGGCTAGAAGAAAATTTAAATCGCGTTTAAAATGGTGCCAAGACCATGTAGAACAAATTAAAATGGATATATTAGCGTCACATCATATAAAAAAAGATTTTCGTTCCTTTTGGAAACAAAGTAACAAATTGCAACCGAAGCCGGGTATCCCTGTGAGCATCAGCGGTTTGACTAATTCTGAGCAAATTGCTGATCTTTTCATGGATCACTTTTCAGTGAAGTCACCACTTGGAGGGTCACATCTTGTGCAGGATACTGGGGCCGGAATGAACAGGTTGACAATAATAACAACTGAAAGTATTACTGAAACTATAATGTCAATGACCAGAGGCAAGTCACCTGGTCACGATGGTCTTAGCATTGAGCACTTACAGTCGGCTGGTCCTCATTTAGTCCGTATTTTATGTATATTGTTTAACTTATGTCTAAGTTATAGTTTTATGCCGGATAATATGATGCGTACAGTGGTGGTTCCTATAGTTAAAAATAAAACGGGCGACAACGCTGATAAGAATAACTATAGACCTATTTCGTTGGCAACTGTAATTTCAAAAGTATTTGACAGTATTCTTAATACTCAGCTTAATTCGTACATCCAACTGCATGACAATCAGTTTGGTTTTAAGCCGGGTCTGTCAACAGAAACTGCAGTGCTGTGTCTTAAGAGTACTGTCACCTACTACGTAAAGAGAGAAACGCCAATCGTTGCCTGTTTCCTTGATCTCTCTAAGGCTTTCGACCTGGTTTCATACGATGTGTTATGGAAGAAACTTCATAAAAGTGGTTTACCTTTAGAGCTCATTAACATTCTTAAATATTGGTATGGAAACCAGGTCAACAATGTACGATGGGAGGGAGCGCTGTCGCGCCCGTATAGTCTGCAGTGTGGCGTGAGACAAGGGGGTTTGACTTCGCCAACTCTTTTTAATATTTATATAAATTAAATTAAATAATTGATAGCTGAGCTCAGCAGCATCAGAGTTGGCTGTTACATAGACGGTGTATGTATAAATAATATTAGCTATGCTGACGATATGGTGCTGTTGAGTGCATCTGTCTGTGGCATGAGAAAATTACTATCTATATGTGAGTCGTATGCTAAGTCACATGGTCTAATTTATAATGTAAAAAAGAGCAAAATAATGGTGTTTAAAGTCAGAGGCAAGTGTAGGAAAGAATTACCACCGGTGTTCCTAAATAATTGTACCCTAGGTAGGGTGGATAGTTTTAAATATCTTGGCCACTGTTTGACTTCTGATTTAAAAGATGATTCTGATATAGAACGGGAGCGGAGAGCGTTGTCAGTGAGGGCGAATATGCTTGCTCGTAGGTTTGCACGTAGTTCACGCAACGTTAAAATAACATTATTTAGAGCATATTGTACATCTTTTTACACGTGCAGCCTGTGGGCTGGATATACTCAAAAACCTTATAGCGCTCTCCGCGTTCAGTACAATGACGCGTTCAGGGTGCTGTTGGGGCTACCTCGATACTGCAGTGCCTCAGGGATGTTCGCTGAAGCCCGTGTTGACTGTTTTTACGCTCTCATGAGAAAAAGATGCGGGTCTCTGGTGCGTAGGGTACGGGGTAGTGTCAATAGTATACTGAATGTGATATCGAATAGACTTGATTGCACCTACATGAATCATTGCTGTTCCGTTGCAAACGCGACGGTGCAGCGTTGATTCGTGTGTATTGTAACATTTATTTAAAAAATTAACTAACTACCTACCTACCTAGTCTGTAAGAAATATTATTTACTAACCAAAATGAGTCACTGGTCACTTGAATAAAGTATTATTATTATTATAATAAAAACCATATTCAAGCCTAACAGGAAAGTGAGCCAATTCTTGAGACCAATAAAAAGTAATATTCCTTCACGGAGTGCAGGTGTATACAAACTAGACTGTGATTGTGGCTTATCATACATTGGTCAAACAAAGAGAAGCATCGGTGTTAGGGTGAAGGAACACATCTCAGATATCAAGAATGGGCATGTATCGAAGTCAGCTGTGTGTGAGCATACTGCGGATAAACCCAGCCACTACATTAGGTTTGATAATCCTCAAATCCTTGCTAAGGAAAATAGATTCATTCCTCGGATGATCCGTGAGGCTATTGAAATACAAAAACATCCTAATTTCAATAGAGAGGATGGCTGGAAACTTTCTACCACCTGGGACCCACTCATAAAATCATTGAAGTCTCAAACCCACCATACCAGAGGGCAAGATACTATCAGCTCATTCTGCAGGAATCCAGGGCAGTACGCGAGGCAATTAAGAAATCGCTGGCGGTAGTTTGATATGATAATTATATCAACTGACAAACGAATGCCACCTCAGTCTACCCGTGACCACGGACTACTGTAAAGTGTTCGAAACGTCGGGTTTCCAAAATGTAAAATCTTAAATATACGCGATTAATCCGGTTAAATTAGTTTCATTTAATATGTGTAATAATCGTGAAAATCAAAGAACTTATTACTATTTTCAAAATTTAGAAACACCCTAACTCCAACCTGTAATTAGGACTTATGTTATGACCTTAGACGAACCATGTAATGTTGAGGTAAAGAATATAAAGATTCGCAGTCATGTCAACCTCATAGAGAGTGATCCTGTGGGAACCATGCAAGATTTAGTTTTGCCACAGCTGCCTATGGCTAGAGCCCCTGTATTATCCAGTACACGCGTACTCAATATGAGAGGAATCAATTTGGATGAAGTAAAATATATGTCAGCGGTACTAAAGCAAAGTGTTTTCAGTGATAGTGAAATAATTAATAGTGAAAGACATCCTAGAATCAGTGAAATTTTAATTTACATCTTTATATTTTTATTTCTTTTATGTATACTCTCATTTTTACTTTATATTTTTCGTTATAAAACCTTACATATAAATTGTTCGCGAAATCATCGGAAAGTTATTAAAAATGAACAACCCGATAATTTCGCACTTGGGGAGGGAGGAGTTATGCACTCACCCAGTATTAGGTTAAGCGAGATTATTCCTCTGGCTCAGCGAGACCACCGGAATATTCCCATTATTGTTATAAGCACTTTTATTGTTTCGTAAAAATTCATGTTAAATGTCGCAATACATTATAACTTTTGTAATACAAATATTTTTAACTTTAAGAATTAATATTGTTGTGATCTCCAAATCGATCAGACGTATTAAATAGTTTTAACTTAAATTAGTATTTTATTTTTAAAAAAGTAAATTCTCAATTAGAAAGTTTAACTAGATATTGCACGTTTTATAAAGTATTTACACAACATTATAATATATCATTTTTTAGTCCCAAAAAAGACCAATGTTATTTGTGTTTGCAATATAAAAATTCAACACCCGAACAAAAAATATTGCTCAAAGAAACGTACGACGCCCATTTAGAGGAAAAAACATTGAGCCGCCAAGAAAAATACGATGATCGCAGAATAGATGATGAAAATAAAGTTATTGTATTTGATTTGCAAGCTGTTCTCCTAGGGGAGATACCTCAGGATTCTATTATAAATCAAAGTTAAATAGTTATAATTTCACAGTAACGATTTTAAACAAAAAAGTTGACGGCCAAATTAAAGACTCTTATGATGATGTACACTGCTTCTTCTGGAACGAGACGGATGCTAAACGCGGAGCGAATGAAATCGGGTCTTGCTTGCTGAAGATTTTTGAGAAGCTCTCAGAGGAATCAAACAGCAATGGATGTAACTTAATTCTTTATTCTGACAACTGTGCCGGTCAAAATAAAAATAAATTTATAGTAGCACTTTACCTGTATGCAGTTACTCATCTAAATATTAAATCTATCACTCATAAATTTTTTGTTAAAGGTCATACTCAAAACGAGGGTGACAACATTCATAGCCTCATTGAAAAAGAAGTTAAAAAAAATCTAATATCTGGTCTAATATATTCCCCTCATCAATACATAACTATAATTAAAAACGCTAAAAAAACTGGCAAGAAATTTTTGTACATGAACTGACATTCGACTCATTTTTAGATTTTAAAAAACTACAAGAAGATTGGGGTTTTAATTTTAATGAAACTAAAAACGACACAACGATTACATGGAATGAATTAAAGATAATAAGAGTGTGCAAAGACACGCCTTTCTCATTTTTCGTCAAAACTTCTTATAAAGATAACGAGTACTTGGAAGTGAGCATCAGAAACAAAAGGAAAAAATGCTTCCTCTGTGTGTCATTGTACCAAAACACATTTACACTCAGAGACAACAGCTGAGTGAAAAGAAAAAGAAAGATCTGAAAGAACTGTTATTAAAAAAATTATTCCCAATTTTTATTCCGACTTTTATGAGTCTATTATTTCAGAACGTACTTTACATTGAATAATCATTAATCATATACAAATTGGTTAAGAAATATTTTGTTTTAAGTTTAATTATGTTTGCATAAGTTTTTATTTTATGATTATTCAAATTTAACTAAAATTTATTATGACGTTATTTAATTTGATATTTTGTAAGACCACCGAAAAGGGTTTATTTTTTTAAGTAAATTAGAAATTTTAGTTTTTTAATAGCGATTTTTTCTGTTTCGTGTACAAGACTGATAACTTAAATTTATTATTTTTATCTGTTACTTGTGAATGAGTGTTTCAATAAATTGATGATTATATTTATGTCTTTTTTTTAATGAAAAAATACCAACATATAATTTATTCACGGTCTGTTAATGTGAATAAACAGACCTAATCTTTAAATTTGTTTTCTTCGAGTAATCATGTACAGACTAAATACTTAATTCGTTAATATAATTAATGAATTATTTAAACAGAAACAGACTTAAAAACTAATGGTACAATTATATTATAAAATAATTTCTTCACATTTATAAAATAATGACTTAACTTGAAAAATACTTTCATAACATGTTTTTAAAAAAGGTAGAATTTGTTTTTGTTATTTTTTTTATTGAGATCTCATCAATAGCTTACCACCCTATGAATAAAACAAGCATTCATAATCAATTAATAATCGGTTTGCATAAAAATCATCAACAATGTGGATAAGACCTCATAGCACGATCTTCTTTTGCTATTTCCCAAAAATCGTATTTTTCGAGTTATGTCAGTATTCCAATAAGCATGCGATATAACAATTTTTATGTATATTCCAAATAATTTGTAAGAATATGTTAACATAATTTGAATTTAAAAACATTATGCAAGCTTACGTTTCTTATGTCGCAGGGTAACTTATTATATAGTGTCCCGTCAAATGCAATGTTTTTCTGGGCAAATTTTGTTCGGACCTTCGGTACAACAAGTAAGCTGCTACGGCGAGTACGATTATATGTTTGTGAATTTTTAATAAAATATAGATTTGTATGGATATTACGGTTTATATTTTTTTTAATTAAGATGCATGTGTCGTAAGTGTATAGTTTATTTATTTATTTTATTTATTTATTTAATTTTAAGGGAAACATACAGTACATTAAATATATTCTAATAACACAACAAAGACAGTACACATACCAATCAAGTTTCCACAAACTACTTACTCATAAGTCTTAAAGAACAACAATTTATGCACATACATAAAACAAAAAAACAAAAAAAATGGCAAACTTTCTTTCGGGACAAAAGGATACAAATAATTTACTGCCAAAAATATCGACACCTAACCAAGTACAAAAAAAAAAATAAAAAACAATTCATAAAAGTTTCTTCAAACAGTTCTTGAAATTATTGAATTTTATATTGAATAAGTCTAAGTTGTTATACTTAACGTTAAAATTTTTGCATGCACGTGACACAAAGTTATTAACAGCATATTTTGTTTTAAGCTTAGGAACTGCAAACAAAGGTTTAGTTCGTGCACCCAATCTATGACACGCAAAGTTTAGTTTACTTACGAGAAGGGGGGAATCGATCATATTATTTACCAGCTTATACAACAACACTTGATCTCTGAGATCACGGCGCTTCTCCAGAGATATATCTTTTAAAATCTTAATTAAAGGTTCTGCGTTAGAATGTCTCTGTTTTAAGTGACGAAGGAACTTGTGATATAAACACTCAATTCTTCTGATGTAAACTTTATATTGAGGATTCCAACATGCGGAACAATACTCCAAAATTGACCGAACCAGAGCATTAAACAATGTAATGAGAGTTTCAGCCCGTTTAAAATCCTTTGATATGCGCAATACAAAGCCTAACATCTTGTATGCCTTTTGAGCCATATGGTTTATATGAGAAGTAAACAGCAACTTGTCATCCAAGTAAACACCAAGGTCCCGTATTTCACTTCGTCTAGTGACCAAATTATTTTTTAGTTTGTAATTAAATATGATAGGGTCCTTTTTTCTAGTAAATGTAATTAGGTTACATTTATTGATATTCAAATATAGGTGATTATCGTCACAATAGGATATTAATCTACACAAATCTTCTTAAAGTAAATTACAATCATTTATGGTTTTAATTGACCTATATATTTTCATATCGTCGGCAAAAAGGAGGATTTTGGAATGATGGAAGCAAGTTATTATGTCATTAACAAATACATTAAATAGAAGTGGACCAAGGTGTGAGCCCTGAGGCACCCCTGAGGAAACCGGAAGGAATGCTGAACAGTGACCCTTTATTGCAACTGCCTGACTTCGATTTCTAAGATATGAGCAAAACCATCGGAGCAAATCTCCATGCACCCCGAATTGTTCCAGCTTGTGAATTGAAATGTTATGACAAATTTTATCAAAAGCCTTTGAATAGTCAGTGTAAACAGCGTCCACCTGTAGCCTATTGTCCATAGAAATGCAAAGATAGTCAAGAAATTCGCAAAGGTTACTTTCCGTAGACTTACGAGCTACAAGTCCATGTTGCTCCGGTATTATGAATGGTCGAACTATTCGTGAAAATGTGTCATAAATTATTCTCTCAAATAATTTTGGAATAGCACTCAATTTCGATATAGGACGGTAATTAGAAATATCATGCTTATTACCACTTTTGTATACAGGAGTAACGAACGACTTCTTCCAATCTAAAGGCATTATACCGAATTTCATGGACTTAGAAAATAAAATAGCCAAAGGTTCTGCCAATTTCTGATAGCACCTTTGTAAAAACAGAGGCGGTATTGCATCAGGACCAGCACTCTTATTGACATCAAGATGTTTTAGGTACCCGGAAACTTGCTCCACGGTAAATGCGACTGAATTAATGTTCACAAATTGCGAAGAAGCACAAATCCGAGCACTATTATTCAGGGTCGTATGTTGGAATGCTGAACAGAAAAAAGAACCAAACAACTCACACATTTTCACTGGATCAGAAGTGGTGAAATCATCCAGAAACATAATATCTGGAAGATCATTGCTTTTACGTTTAGACTTTACATAAGACCAAAAATGTTTACTGTTAATACCAATTCTATATTCAATGTTACTAATATATCTATTATAACAATCAACCTCCATCATTTTCTGCCTGTCTCTCAGACTAGCAAATGATCTGTAATCTTTAACCTGTTCATATACCTTCCATTTAGAATGATATTTTAGCTTCTCTCTAATAATTTTAATCAATGCACGATTATACCAAAGCGGGTACTTCATATTAAATTTAGTGTTCTTAATGGGAACATGCATATCGATAATGCCATGTAAAATCTTATAAAAATTTGCTACAGACACATCAATATTGTCACCATTTAAATGAGACTCCCAATCCACTCGAGAAAGACATTCATTAATTGCTTCATAATCGGCTTCCCTATATAATTTAATCGAATGTGTCTGATCTCCAGATGATTTCGCTCGTAATGTTTCAACAATGAATTCAAAAGCTGGGTGGTGCATGTCCTCCGTAACGACTGGATTAGAAACTAGGCCCATTTTACATGTTGTATTAGTAATTAAAAGATCCAAAATACGACTATTAGCATTTTTAAACTTGTTATATTGTCTAAAGTTATTAAAAGAAAGAAAATTGGCCAGCTCATTAACAATATCAGATGAAAAATCCCCCGTCAAGGTCAAAACCCCCTGACAGGCAGTTGACCACTCAGCGTTAGGTATATTAAAGTCACCCAGTACAAGAAAGTAATCATCAGGGTACGAAAGAACTTCGTCTGAGATGTATTCGTAAAAATTTGACAAAATATCTTTATGGCCAGGACATTGAGGAAAATAGCAGCAATATATATTACACCTGGAATACAGCTCAAAAGTAATAGATACACGAATAATATCGGCTGTTGAGTCTGTTGACGGGATGCATTCAACACTGGTGACTTTCAATTCCCGTTTAACGGCAATCAAAACACCTCCACCCATTGTATCTCCCCTAATTGTATAGTTACGATCGCTCCTATAAACATGATACCGCTCGTCAAACAACTCCAAATTAAATATACCCGAATGTAACCAGGTTTCTGAAACACACAAAATGTCATAATCACAACATAGAACCTGCCTAAAAACTATGTTTGTCTTAGTTCGTAAACCTCGTACATTCTGATAATAGATTTTTAATTCAGAACCAAATTGTGAGAAACCAATGTAAAATCATAATAATAATACATAACTAGCATTGTTGTAAAGAACATACCCTCAAAGTGAGTTGAAATTAAAATAATGATCAAATTCATTCCCCCAGGAAATCTATAAGAAATTATCAAGGTCAGGTGCACTATAAAACCCTTCAAAATCATATTTAAAACATGAAATATAAAACGTAATATCAAAAATAACAAATAACAAATTAATACATAAACAACAATAAAATTATAACTAAATATGACATAAACAATAATAGTTCCTATTTTATTTTGAATAAATCTGAATTGTTATTTATATGTAAAACAGGACTAGACTCAGACTTTCTAACCATTATACAACAATTCTTAACCCAAACGAATTTATAGTTAAATTCCTTGGCTTTAGTCTTAGTAAGATGTAATAAAGTTTTATTTACAGAAGTCAAGTGGTCGTTGAAAAATATCGACGACTGGACTCTTTACTGACTGGACTGGACTGGTTTAGGTTTTTTAGAATCTTTATTATTCGGTGCGACGCGAGTTACAAAGTCAAGTTCCGACTTATTAAAAGAAAAATTTATATGATTGGAAATGTTCTCAATAATATTAAAAAGATTTTCATTTTTCTTCTCAGGAATTCCACATATCTCAATATTAGATCGACGCGCCCACTGGTCTCTAAGATTATTTTCGTGGTCTAACTTGGACAGTGAAGACTTTACAACGCACAAGTCGCTGCTTAAATTATTAACTGACATAAGACTATTATCATACAAATCAAATCGTTCTTTTATCTCATCATACTTTTTATTAATAAAGTCGATGGACGTTTTAATTTCTTGTACCTCACTCCTAATAATATTAAGCTCGGAGTTTATAAAAGTTTTAAAACTAGATTCTAAATCTCTTTTCAAATTCAAAATTTCTTGTCTTATAAAGTCACGTAAGTCTGAGGATGTGTCCGCGGATTTATCACTGGCTGAAGACCCTGAAGTAGTTGAAGCGGAATTCTTCATCAAGTTCTTATTTCACCGTCACATTAAAGCCGTCGTTATTACATTGTCTGCGCGCTGGCATGCTGACAGGTGTATTATCCTTTTCCATACTCTTCGGCTGCACCGATATACACTCCGGGCAAGTCCAATCTGATCCACTACGTAACATTGGGTCAGTCCTTGGCGATGCTGCCACACATTGCGGGTGGTAATAGCCATTACAACTAATGCAAATTATAGGTACGTCAGTACTAGCTACAACCACACGACAGCATGCATATAATAAAGCCATTTGACACGACGTTATATTATTAATTTAATACAAACGGCAAAACTGCAATGCAGCGAAAAGAATGCACCGAGAGTTCAAAGTCCGTACAGAGATCGTTGACCCTACGATGACACAGCAGTTGCACTAATAGACTAAACGATAGTTTTTATATATAATATTTTGTACAAACGATGATACTCGGCACCAACAGCAGATTAAATGATAAAACTTGACTAGCAATGATGCGACAAAGTCCACTTTGATATTTTAACACAAATAAATATTAAAATTCACTCTAATCGGTAAAAATAAGGATAATACTGAGAAGGAACAAATTACGTGTTTCTCGTATAGACGTGTTGCTCGTAATATGCGATAATAACCTTTACCAATATCTTTTATAATAACCTTTACTAATATGCGATAATAACCTTTACCAATATTTTTTATAATATATCTTTTATAATAACCTTTACCAATGTAATAATGTTTTGAATGGAAATGGTAAGATGCTCGATTTGGTTTTCTCCACTGATCCCACGTACATAACTATAAATCAAGCTTCAATACCTATGATACCCTTAGAAAGTCATCACCCTCCTTTGGAAATCTCTTTTCATTCGTCAGCATGTAGCACTGTTAAATACAATAAAATACTGTCATATAATTTTGCAAAATGTGATTATGAGTCCCTTAACTCTGCTTTGGAATTAATTAATTGGTCCGCCATTTGGGATGGATGTTTGCATATTGACGATATGGTTGAGAGATTCTATTCAACTTTAATGCCTCTTATTGATAGGTTTACCCCTCTTAGAAAACCGCCAAATGAGAATTTCCCCAGTTGGTTTAGTTTGTCACTCATAAAGGCACTTAAAGAAAAAGCCAAATATCATAGAAAGTATAAAATGTACGAAAACGCGATGGATAATTTAAGTTATATTATTTTAAAAGATCGTTGTGAACTATTGTTAAAAGAATGTTATAATCACTTTATAAATAATACTCCTACACATTTGCGACGAAATCCATTATAGTTTTGGAGAATTTTCAAAGAAAAAAAAACCAATAGTACTTTAATTCCTAATGAGATGAACCTGAATAAAGAAAAGGCAGTTGGAGGACAAAAAATTTGTAATCTTTTTTCCAAACATTTTCAAAGTGTTTATAATCTAGGCCAAAACACTTCCTTATTCACAGTAAAAACATCTACTACAATAGACAATAAATTATCATTTGGCCAGATAATTGTAGATGAGGAAAATGTTTTGAAACAACTCCAATCAATTAATATACATAAACCTTCTGGTCCTGTTGGCTTATCTCCTTTATTTTTGAAAAAATGTGCATTAAATCTACATAAGCCCTTGGCTAAAATATACAATAGGTCCTTAGAATCTGGCATATTTCCATCTAAATGGAAAAAAGCCTATATAACAGCTATTCATAAAGGCGATGCACGAGATGTAACTAATTATCGTCCTATTTCACTATTATCAATCAGTGGTAAAATATTGGAATCAATTGTCAACCAAAATATATTATGTCATATACGACAATACATAAACTGTAGCCAGCATGGTTTTTTGCCTGGTAGATCTACAATATCTAACTTAGTTTCATATGTATCTGATATAGCGGAAGGATTAGATAAACAAAAAGAGGTGCATGCTATATATACTGATTTTAGAAAAGCATTCGATGTAGTGAAACATAACATATTATTAAAAAAAATTGAACACATGGGTATACATGGCATAATAAGTTCTTTGATTTTCACGATTATTACACATATTAAATGAAACTAATTTAACCGGATTAATCGCGTATATTTAAGATTTTACATTTTGGAAACCCGACGTTTCGAACACTTTACAGTAGTCCGTGGTCACGGGTAGACTGAGGTGGCATTCGTCTGTCAGTTGATATAATTATCATATCAAACTACCGCCAGCGATTTCTTAATTGCCTCGCGTACTGCCCTGGATTCCTGCAGAATGAGCTGATAGTATCTTGCCCTCTGGTATGGTGGGTTTGAGACTTCAATGATTTTATGAGTGGGTCCCAGGTGGTAGAAAGTTTCCAGCCATCCTCTCTATTGAAATTAGGATGTTTTTGTATTTCAATAGCCTCACGGATCATCCGAGTAATGAATCTATTTTCCTTAGCGAGGATTTGAGGATTATCAAACCTAATGTAGTGGCTGGGTTTATCCGCAGTATGCTCACACACAGCTGACTTCGATACATGCCCATTCTTGATATCTGAGATGTGTTCCTTCACCCTAACACCGATGCTTCTCTTTGTTTGACCAATGTATGATAAACCACAATCACAGTCTAGTTTGTATACACCTGCACTCTGTAAAGGAATATTACTTTTTATTGGTCTCAAGAATTGGCTCACTTTCCTGTTAGGCTTGAATATGGTTTTTATTGAAGCTCTTCTTAAAATGTTGCCAATCCTGTCTGTAACCCCCTTCACATATGGTAGAAATGCAGGCTGTCTCTCTACTGTGGGTGGCTTGTTGGTATTCTGAGAACGCTGGCGGGGAACTGGCAGCTTGTTCTGATGAAGAGTATTCTTCACCTGGCGAAGCTCGTCCCCTAGGTGTTCAGCGTCACAGAGGTGGTGGGCTCTCTGAAACAAAGATTTGCCAACGGTAGATAACTGTGTAGGGTGATGGTGAGATTCACCATTGAGGTATCTATTGGTGTGCGTGGGTTTCCTATATACTGTGTGGCCTATTGTGCCATTGGGATTTCTAATGACTAAAACATCTAGAAAAGCTAGGGAATTATTTGCCTGTAATTCTACTGTAAATTTAATATTGTCATTAATAGAATTGAGGTGGTTTAAGAATATATAAATACTGTCCGTAGGTAAAATGGTGAAAGTGTCATCTACGTACCGCTTATATATCCTAGGTAGACAGGGTGCAGAGCTAAGAGCCATCTCCTCAAAGTCCTCCATGTATATATCTGCTATTACCGGGGACACAGGCGAACCCATAGCAATGCCATCTATTTGTAAATAGAATTCTTGATTGAACATCAGATATCCAGATGTGAGGCAATGTTCCAGAAGTTCAAGATATTCTATAGGCATATTGTTATCCTCTAGCTTCTTTTTGACAATCTTGATGCAGTCCTTGATGGGAATACTAGTGAACAGTGACTGGACATCAAAACTGACCATGGTTTCATTGTTAGCTAACTTAAGGTCTTTCAGTCCGCTAACAAAATGGTAAGAGTCCCTGACACAAGATGTTGTGTGGCCACGCAGTGGAGAAAGTACTTTGGCGACATGTTGAGCCAGCTTATACGTCGGCGTATCGATTTGGCTTACTATTGGTCGAAAAGGTACATCTTTTTTGTGTATTTTTGGTAACCCATACAACTTTGGAGGTTTTACACAACTAGGCACGAGAGATTTAATGTCGAGATGTAATGTTTTCGCGTGTTTTTTGATTAAATCGGATGTCTTTTTAAGTATTTTTGTTGTAGGGTCTTTATCAACAATTTTATACGTTTTTTGATCCGATAGCAATATTGACATTTTTTGTATATACTCGTCGGTGTCCAGTATAACCGTCGCGTTACCTTTATCGGCTTTGAGGACTGTTATATCCTCGTTTTTACGTAGCTTACTAAGAGCCCGAGATTCATCACGAGAAAGATTTGATTTTGGTGGTTTACTACGGCGCAGTAAAGATGATATATCTTGGCGAATAACTTCAGAATCTTCCTTCAAAATCTGGTTTTTATATAAACAGTCCTCAACGTTAGTTATTATTTCCTCGATAGGTATTTTTCTAGGCGCCGGCGCAAAGTTAAAACCTTTATTTAACACCTCAATAGTCGAACGATCGAAAGTTTGTTTTGACAGATTGACAACTGACGTTTGCGTTGCCTGTGTAGAAGTCACGGTGTTACCATAGACATTTTTCCGTTCGGATTTTGATTCGAGATTTTGGTACTTTCGAATTTGTCTAATTACCAAAATCTCGAATCAAAATCCGAACGGAAAAATGTCTATGGTAACACCGTGACTTCTACACAGGCAACGCAAACGTCAGTTGTCAATCTGTCAAAACAAACTTTCGATCGTTCGACTATTGAGGTGTTAAATAAAGGTTTTAACTTTGCGCCGGCGCCTAGAAAACTACCTATCGAGGAAATAATAACTAACGTTGAGGACTGTTTATATAAAAACCAGATTTTGAAGGAAGATTCTGAAGTTATTCGCCAAGATATATCATCTTTACTGCGCCGTAGTAAACCACCAAAATCAAATCTTTCTCGTGATGAATCTCGGGCTCTTAGTAAGCTACGTAAAAACGAGGATATAACAGTCCTCAAAGCCGATAAAGGTAACGCGACGGTTATACTGGACACCGACGAGTATATACAAAAAATGTCAATATTGCTATCGGATCAAAAAACGTATAAAATTGTTGATAAAGACCCTACAACAAAAATACTTAAAAAGACATCCGATTTAATCAAAAAACACGCGAAAACATTACATCTCGACATTAAATCTCTCGTGCCTAGTTGTGTAAAACCTCCAAAGTTGTATGGGTTACCAAAAATACACAAAAAAGATGTACCTTTTCGACCAATAGTCAGCCAAATCGATACGCCGACGTATAAGCTGGCTCAACATGTCGCCAAAGTACTTTCTCCACTGCGTGGCCACACAACATCTTGTGTCAGGGACTCTTACCATTTTGTTAGCGGACTGAAAGACCTTAAGTTAGCTAACAATGAAACCATGGTCAGTTTTGATGTCCAGTCACTGTTCACTAGTATTCCCATCAAGGACTGCATCAAGATTGTCAAAAAGAAGCTAGAGGATAACAATATGCCTATAGAATATCTTGAACTTCTGGAACATTGCCTCACATCTGGATATCTGATGTTCAATCAAGAATTCTATTTACAAATAGATGGCATTGCTATGGGTTCGCCTGTGTCCCCGGTAATAGCAGATATATACATGGAGGACTTTGAGGAGATGGCTCTTAGCTCTGCACCCTGTCTACCTAGGATATATAAGCGGTACGTAGATGACACTTTCACCATTTTACCTACGGACAGTATTTATATATTCTTAAACCACCTCAATTCTATTAATGACAATATTAAATTTACAGTAGAATTACAGGCAAATAATTCCCTAGCTTTTCTAGATGTTTTAGTCATTAGAAATCCCAATGGCACAATAGGCCACACAGTATATAGGAAACCCACGCACACCAATAGATACCTCAATGGTGAATCTCACCATCACCCTACACAGTTATCTACCGTTGGCAAATCTTTGTTTCAGAGAGCCCACCACCTCTGTGACGCTGAACACCTAGGGGACGAGCTTCGCCAGGTGAAGAATACTCTTCATCAGAACAAGCTGCCAGTTCCCCGCCAGCGTTCTCAGAATACCAACAAGCCACCCACAGTAGAGAGACAGCCTGCATTTCTACCATATGTGAAGGGGGTTACAGACAGGATTGGCAACATTTTAAGAAGAGCTTCAATAAAAACCATATTCAAGCCTAACAGGAAAGTGAGCCAATTCTTGAGACCAATAAAAAGTAATATTCCTTTACAGAGTGCAGGTGTATACAAACTAGACTGTGATTGTGGTTTATCATACATTGGTCAAACAAAGAGAAGCATCGGTGTTAGGGTGAAGGAACACATCTCAGATATCAAGAATGGGCATGTATCGAAGTCAGCTGTGTGTGAGCATACTGCGGATAAGCCCAGCCACTACATTAGGTTTGATAATCCTCAAATCCTCGCTAAGGAAAATAGATTCATTCCTCGGATGATCCGTGAGGCTATTGAAATACAAAAACATCCTAATTTCAATAGAGAGGATGGCTGGAAACTTTCTACCACCTGGGACCCACTCATAAAATCATTGAAGTCTCAAACCCACCATACCAGAGGGCAAGATACTATCAGCTCATTCTGCAGGAATCCAGGGCAGTACGCGAGGCAATTAAGAAATCGCTGGCGGTAGTTTGATATGATAATTATATCAACTGACAGACGAATGCCACCTCAGTCTACCCGTGACCACGGACTACTGTAAAGTGTTCGAAACGTCGGGTTTCCAAAATGTAAAATCTTAAATATACGCGATTAATCCGGTTAAATTAGTTTCATTTAATATAGGTATACATGGCAGTTTGTTAAGGTGGATTGAGTCATACTTAAATAACCGTTCGCAATTGGTTAATATCCGTGGATTTAAATCAGAACAGTGTAAAGTAATATCTGGGGTTCCCCAAGGATTACATCTTGGTCCATTTTTATTTTTAATATTTATAAACGATTTATCTAATGATATTAAATCAAATTTTAAATTTTTCACTGACGACTTAAAAATTTACCGAATTATTGATCAAGAATCTGATAAACAAATTTTACAGGCGGACATAAACATTATTAGTAATTGGTGTAACTTGAATGAAATGTATCTCAATGCCAATAAATGTTTCTTTTTAAGGTTTTCTCGTAAAGTTAAAGTTGATAACGTTACATATTTTATCAATAATTTCCCATTACGTGAGGTGACAAGCATTCGGGGATCTGGGTGTCACATTTGATAGCTCACTGAGTTTTAGACCACACTACGACAATGTAATTAGGAAAGCTTCCAAATTATCAGGTTTTATCAATAGACAACTAAAATTATTTAAGCAACCATATGTAACTATACTTATATTTAATACATTTGTACGAAATATCCTAGAATATTGTAGTACAGTGTGGAGTCCTAGCTATCAAATTCATATTAACAGATTGGAAAGTGTTCAAAAAAGGTTCTTATATCAAATTTCCTATTCAGATAATAGATGTCATGAGTTGAATTCCTATGTAAAACGGTTAGACTATTACAAAATGTTACCCCTCTCTACCCGCAGGAAAGTACTTGATATAATTTTACTCTATAAGTTAATCCATGGAATCATTGATTCACCTGACCTCTTATATCGCTTAAATTTTTGCATACCACGTCCTGCCAGTCGTTTGCAAAATAGAAAAACATTTTGTCTTCCTCCCGCTAAAACCAATGTATTAAGCCACTCACCCCTTCACCGTATGACTTCCTCATATAATGCTTTAAATTTGATATTTTAAATTCTATCTCTATAACCTCTCTGCGTCGTAAGTTGAAAGAAATTGTTTAGTTTTAAAATTAATGTAATTTTAGTTAATCAGTATTTTTAGTTTGAGTTTAATTTAATTTAAGGAGTTTTTTTTCATATAGATTTTTTATTTTTTTTTATTTTGGTATACGTTTTGAAAATTGTTAATTAATTTAGTTTCTGCATATCTATGTATCTATTAGTTGTTTTTCTTTGTTACCGTAAGTTAGGCTATTAAGTACAATATAACGCATGCTGTGTCTGCAACTAGAAAAATGCAATCACTTGTACCTACTATGTTTGTGATATTTTCTCTATGTAAACATATATTGATTGTAATTTGTTTTGTGGACCAATAAACAGAAAAAAAAAAATAACTTATTCAAAGATATCAACCCAGACGACTGACGAAGGATGCGAATCTTCTCAAAGATTCTTGCATCCATATCTGCCAAAATATCTAAAGTAAAGTAGCCGCCTCAAAGGATATAGTCCGATATCCTCTAATAATTCTGATCGCCACTCTTCGTTGCAGACTATATATTTTAGTTCTGTTGCGCCTAATATTCGAAAGCCTATGAGACCATATTGGCGCGCCATAAAGCACTATGGAACGCACCACACCTGCATACAGCCTGCGAACTCCCTCATTTGGTCCCTCGAGATTAGGCAACAATCTATGCATTGCACCCACAATTTTGTCTGCCCGCCCGACTAGACGATCAAAATGCTCATCAAAGCACCAGCGGCTATCTAATACAAGACATAGATATTTTATGTACTGGCTAACTGGAACTTGGCTACACGTATAAGAAATTCAGGTGGTTCTTGGGTTCTTGGCAGTTTATGGAACCAAAGGGCCTCGGTCTTATGGGCAGCTACTTCTAGGCCTAGTTCACGGATCTTAGTTATGATTATATCTATGCCTATTTCTAACTCGTAATCAAGCGCCTCAGCCTACTACCAAGAGACGTTAAGGCCACCATCCAAGCCCGCCCCGGAATACCGTCCGGACCAGGTGCAGTGTTTCGAGCTCGCAAGCGGTTTATCACCAGGTTCATTTCCTGCTCATTTACATTTAAGTTGTCAGACCAAGCAAGATTTAATTCGATCGGCCAGACAGAAAATTGTCGACCAAGCAAAACAGGATTAATCACTGGAAATAGTGAATCAATCCCAGTTTTTAAAAGCTCTGGATCTAAAATGATTGTTAATGGAGGCATCCATGGGCGAAGTTTGCCTAGTACTAAACGGTATGGACGACCAAAAGGATCTCTGTCCAAATCTTCTAATAATTCTGTCCATGACTGAGCCCTAGCCTCTGAAATGCCAGCTTGGAATGCCAGAGTAGCTTCTCTGTATGCTTCATAATGACCCTGAATTTCTTCGGGTGAAGCTCTTCGTCTCCTACGGGCTCTGGTGTACTGTCGCCTTGAGCGTAAGCAGTCTTGACGAAGGTTCGCGATTTTTTGAGACCACCAATATTCCGCTCGTCGCTTAAATTGTCGCACTCTAGGCATTCCAGCATCACATATTGAGGTCATTGTGTCATTAAACCATACTGCTTCCCTTACATGATCCGTCACTATTACGTCAGTTTCTTCCGACCATGATGCAACTATAGCAGCAGCTTGTAGATAGTCTTGCCTTAACTGCTTAACAGACCATCGCCTTGACAAGACCACGTTTGGTCCTGTATTGAGCCTATTGGGGTGACGTATATCCACATCAAATATAATGTGGCGGTGATCAGATAGTGTGACTATCTCTTCCGCAACTCGCCATCCAGAAATCACACGAATAGCTGCTGGATTCGCCCACGTTAAGTCCACAATAGATTCCCCTTGCCAACGCACGCAGGTACTCTCATCACCTCGGTTTATGAGTCGGAGGTCCAAGACGGCTGCCCATTCGAGAAAAGTTAGGCCCCTTGCGTTGTCTCTGGAACTTGCCCAAGCCCTAGCATGAGCATTAAAGTCCCCTAGAACAATCAACTGTTGGCTTTGATATTTGTGAATACAGTTACCTAGAAGATCCAGGTATAATTCATACTCTGCGAGAGATCTATTGGGAGACACATAGCAACCGACAACCACAAAGGAGCCATTTTACTGCCAGAAAACCTGTTCCCTTTTCCAGCAATGAACAAGGTGGACTCTCTCTTCCTCCCGCCCAGTAAATACCTATAGTAGACGTATCATCCCCTAGCCAACGAGGATGTTCTGGAATATTGTAGGGCTCTGCCACAACAGCGAGGCCGACAGACGTCTCTACAATGCTCTGCATAAGAAGCTGCTGAGCATTGCGACAGTGATTCAGGTTACCCTTAAGAACCTGCTAAGCATCATTGTGAAGCTTCCATGGCCTCTGCAGACCCAAACCTCACATGGGGCACAGTAGCCTGCAATTCCGAATTTGCCTTGGACCGTGTGCTAACCTGGCTAAGCGACTCCCGTACATTTCTCCTTTTTTCTTTAGGCGGTCTACATTTCTTAGTGCCTAATCTGTGATCCGCACGGTAGCCCAGATCCGAACATAGAGGACATTTGGGTACTCGAGCATTACAAGTTTTTGCTTTATGTCCAGTTTCAGCACACATAAAACATCGGTCGCTCCTATCAACTCAATTGGGACACAGTCGTCCAACATGCCCTTTGGCTAAACATCGGTAGCACTGTAAGGATCTTTTATCTAAAAGTTCCACTCTTGCTGAATTCCACCCAATTCGTATGTAAGCTGATTCTACAAGTTTCTTCACCACAGATACAGGACACCTAACCCAGACGGTTCCGAGTGACATTGCCGATCGACGGATTTCTCCTACCTTAACGTAATCAATCAAACATCCTCCCTCTTCCGCAACTGCCGAAGCCACCTCTTCTGGATTGCATGCAGATATTGAACGAGAGCGCAGGATGTTGTCGATCAGGGCGAACATGTTGGCTCGCAGATTTGCTCGTTGTTCAACACCAGTTAAGATCACGCTTTTTAAAGCTTACTGTACTTCTTTTTATGCGGGCAGTCTGTGGGTCAACTATACTCAGAGATCGTATAGCGCGTTGCGTGTGCAATACAATAACGCCTTCAGGGCATTGCTGGGGCTGCCGCGGTACTGTAGCGCCTCGAGTATGTTCGCGCACGCAGGGGTCGTCAGTTTCCCGGCCATTCTCCGTAAAAAGGCAAGCTCTCTTTTAGGGCGAGTCCGCGGCAGCCGCAACAGTATCTTAAAGGCTATCGCCGAGAGTGGGGACTGTCCGCTGATCTGGCATATGTGTGACATTACCAAGTCACTATTAGTTATTAAGTACTAACACTAGATATTAAGCTTTATTGCAATTTACTAACATTTTTGGATCATTGGTTGTCCGATTAATAAACATTTTGATTTTTATTTTTTTATTTATTATGATTTTTTGCATCTATGTATGACGATATCATCGTACCTACCACTCTGTTGACCCTTTCTGTAGGATTGCTTTGAGGGTGATAGTTTGGTGTAAAACAAATCCGGACATGATATTGATGTAATAATTCCTTAAAGCATTGCGATACAAATTGTTTGCCATTATCACAAAATAAAGTTTCAGGCATTCCAAAAAGTAGAAACTGGTTCTCTAAAATTTCGCAATTTTTTTCAGCTTTACCAGACCTCAACGGAAATAATAATACAAATTTACTAAAAAGACACGTTATGACTAATAACATCGTATTTCCAATTTTGCTTTTAGGAAATGGCCCCATTAGGTCTAAGGAAATTATTTGCCATGGTCTTGTTACGGATCTGTGCTTTCCCATGTGTCCTATAGGCAATTCTTGAGACGCCTTCATTTTTGCACAAATTTCACAATTCCCTACATAATTTTTAATATCGTTCAACATATTAGGCCAGTAATAGTGTTGCTTAACTCTAAATAATGTTTTACGTATTCCCAGATGGTCTGCTGTTGAGTCATCGTGACAAAATTTTAGCGCTTTAGTTCGTAAAATTACTGGAACATATAATTTCCAGTCACTGTTTGGGTCTGGAAATTGCTTTAAACGTATTTTCTTATAAAGTAAACCATTTTTTACTAGCCAATCGGAACTTATTTTATTTTTAACTAATACGTCGGTAACCTTATTTTTATACCAATCATCTTTATCCTTCTCTGATATTTCAATGCCATAAATATCGCCATTTGCTGTTGGTCCAATTGATCTTGACAAAGCATCTGGAACTGTATTTGACTTACCTGGCCTATGAATTATATCAAAACTAAACTGTTGTAACTTCATTGCCCATCTAGCAAGCCTACCATGTGGATCTTTCATTTTATGTAACATTTTAAGTGCACTATGGTCAGTAACTACAGTGAACTTAACTCCTTCTACATATGGCCTAAATTTCTCGATTGCATAAACTATACTTAACAGCTCCCGTTCAAACGTAGAATATCGCTGTTCTCTCTCATTCAATTTTCGGCTTAGATATGCTATCGGACGCTCCATATTATCAATATTCTGGCACAAAACAGCTCCGATTCCTTTACTTGAAGCATCACATTATATTATAAAAGGCTTCGTAAAGTCTGGACAAGAAATAACAGGTGTTGAAGTAAGCAATGTTTTGAGTGTTAAAAATGCTTTTTCAGCTTCTTTATTCCAAATCAACGTCTTCCTCTTTTTCCCTTTTGTTAGATTATGGAGAGGGGCCGCAATAACAAAGAAATTCTTAACAAATCTTCTATACCAACTAGCAATTCCAATAAACCTTTTTAGTTCCTTATAAGTTTTAGGCCTCGGAAAATTAAGTATAGCGGAAACCTTGTTAGGGTCTGTACGTAAGCCCTCTTCATCAATAATGTAGCCCAAAAATTGTAAACTGGACCGAGCAAATTTGCATTTGTCTACATTAACTGTCAACCCAGCTTCTTTCAAAATGTTCATAACCCGCCTCAAAGTATTTAAATGCTCATCAAATGTTTCAGAAGAAATTGCAATATCATCTAAATATGCCCAAACTTTCCCATCAAATTCATAAAATAACGTATCCATCAACCTCTGTTGAGATTGTGACGCATTAATCAGGCCAAATGGCATCACCCTGAAGTGATATAAGCCCCTACCCGGTACCGCAAATGCAGTTTTCTCTTTGCTAGCTTCTTCCAGTCCAATTTGCCAAAAGGCTGACTTTAAATCAATTGTGCTGAGAAACTTAGCATTTCGTAAATTGTCCAATATAGAACTTACTCTTGGTAAAGGGTATGTATCTCTTTTAGTAACTTTATTAAGTTGTCTACTATTCAAGCACAGTCTATTTGTGCCATCTTGCTTTTTTACCAGCACAACTGGAGAACACCATGGACTATGCGAAGGTTCAACTACATCTTTACCTAACATGTCGTCAAGTTCACGTTCTATTTCTTTTCGTATTATTGGTGAAAAATTATATTGTTTTTGATATATAGGTTTACTGTCCCCGGTATCAATTGTGTGTTTTATTATTTTTGTCCTACCCAGTCCATTACCTATATTGCAACGTATTTCATTTATAAGCTCCATAAGTTTATGTTGTTGATCCTCATTCAAATTTTCTTTACTAATAAGCGCAGACTGTTGCTTCAAAATTGCATGTATTGAAGGTTTATTAGATAAGATTTCCGATTTAAATTTAAAAGAAATTCCAAATAGGTCAAAGAAGTCTTAACCCAAAATTAAAGGTTGATTGAGATTAGGCATTACTTATGCCTCATTACTCATGCATCGACATTATATGAAATTGATTGTTAAACTGTACAGGAACATCAAATGTTTTTCTTATACCATGGCTGGTACCGTCAGCAGTCGACACGTAAAATGTCTTTATTCTTTGAATATTCACTCCTAAACTTTTTAATTTGTTAGCAAATTCCTCGTTTACTACCGTATTAGAGGCTCCGGAATCCAATAATCCATCACACTTTAAATCTAAAATGTTAACAGAAACGTAAGGTCTATTGTCTTGCTGTTTTTTAAATATTAATTCCGAAATATTACCTTGGGACAAATTTTCTTATGAATACTAACCAATCCTGCCAATCTTTATTTTTTCGTTTAGGGGAAAGACTTATGCGAATAAGACAAAGGTTCTGATTTTTGAACGAGATGAAGAAAGGACGGAATGCAAGATCAGTGTAAATGATAAGATATTAGAACAGGTGAATGAAGTGGTATATTTGGGAAGTATGTTCAGTAGAGATGGAAGATACGAGATGGATGTGGAAAGGCGTATTGCTGCCGGTAACAAGGTTAACGGAGCCTTGGCTGCATTGATGAGACGGCGAAACGTCAGCACAGCTGCGCGTTTGGCCGTACACAATGCAGTTTTGGTACCGACCCTGTTATACGGCAGCGAAACGTGGGTATTACAGAAGAAGAATGAAAGAAAGATGAATGCTGTGGAGATGCGATCTCTTCGTAGGATATGCGGAGTCAGCCTAGCTGATCGAATCCGCAATGAAGAGGTACACAGAATGGCAGGTACCAGCGAGGATGTCACGGTGAGAATGAAGAAGAACGTGCTCAGCTGGTTTGGGCACGTCGAACGAATGAGCGAGGAAAGAATGGCAAAAAAGATTTATGATGGAAAAGTGAGTGGTAGGAGAGGTAGGGGGGGAGACCTCGGTTGACCTTCGAAAACACAGTATCAAGGATACTGGAGGAAGGTCACGTAAAAAGCATGAGGATCCCCAGGAATCCGTAGCGTTTGGCGCTCCGTTCTCTCTGACTACCCCGCTAGGGATAAAGCGTGAAGTTAAGGAAAGACTTACTTGGCAGTTCTTTGACCTTCCCCAGTAGCGTTTCCCTTGCAGATGCAACTAGAAGAAGCTACTCCAAAACGACCACACTTGTAACAAAACAAACGTTGCTTAGGCATTGGACATGATCTGAATAAGTGACCAGTCTCTCGACAATTCCAACATCTCATTTTAATAATAGGTTTATTTCCTGAAACTTCAATTTCAACCACTTCTTTTATGTCAGATTTAGCATGATATGCCAAATCTGGCTCCAAAGAACTGACCAATGTTGTCGGTTCTTGAAATCTACTACAATTAATTCTAGTTCTCTCCACTACTCTTAGCACATTAGTTAGGTCCGTTATCGCTGTAAACTCATCTCTGCATAACGCTTTCTGATAATATGGTTGAAGATTCTTTATAATTTGGTCTTTTTCCGAAATTTTGTGAGGTAATCTATTAAATAAGTTTTGCATTACCGAAATGAAGATAAGTACTGCTTCATTTTTCCCCCTGAGTCCTTGATTTTGTCTCTGATAGTAATTCCTCTTGATAATAGGGTGATTGAAAAGTACGTTTTAGTAGTAAAACAAGTTCTGCCCAATTATGCACATTTTGTCGGTTTGCGCGAAACCAAATTAACGCATCTCCCCGAAAAAAATCAATAGCCTGCCGCCATAAATCATCCTCAGTGGCATTTCTAGCATCTTTTAGTTACAAGTTTTAATTTGCGTGAATTATTATCATAATAATAATAATAATAATAATAATAAACTCTTTATTGTACACCCCAAAAAAGAAATAATAAAATACAAATATAAGAACATGTACAATAGGCGACCTTATCGCTGAAATAGCGATTTCTTCCAGGCAACCTTAAGGCGTTGGAAATTGCAAAAAAGAAAATAAAAATTAGTAGTGAGTAGGGTGTGAACAATACTCAATAAAAATAATACATAAACATACATAAAGACAATTACATATATACATATTACCTACATACAAACATACATACATACATACATACATACATACATACATACAAAATATTCAATTTATAAAATAGGTAAGTATATTAATAATACATACTAACAGTACAGGAAAATATACATTATATCATTTATCGAAGTGGAGTTTAAAAACTTATGTATTGTATTAGGACTGTGAAAAGGTAAAATATCTAAATCATTTTGCGCAAAACTAACCCTTTTCTGACCTGTCACTGTATTCGGGGAAGCTTTAGAGGTGGACGGATGGACTTCGGACCTATAATCATCTCTGTCAAATTGTTTTAAAATTTTCTTACTATCTTCCCCCAATGAATCCTGTAACGCATCTTTCATATCCTGGGCTATATATTCATCATCTTCTGTCTCATCCTTTTCCTCCAAATCCTTCAATAATATAATAGCTTTACCCAGCAGAACATTCTTCTTTTCTGTATCCATTTCTTCTAAAGGCGTTTTAAACTTTTTTTTTTTTTTTTCTATTTATTGGGGTAAACAAACAGTGCACATACATATAAATAAAAGAACAGCATAACAAAATATATAAATGTAACACCAACACCGTTTACCACAGATTATTATAAATATAACATAATATATACGGAGGTACGCCAAACACATCATTATTTAAGCAGTGAATGTATTGCTTTTTTGAAACTGCTAGGACGCGTTGCCGCAATATCAATAGAATTAAAGTGATGATTATAAGAGTTGACCATTCTGTATAGTGGTCGACGTTTACCGGCATTTGTGCGACATCGATTGGTTGCAAATAATCGACAAGGATTGCGGCAATGTGTTCTAGATGGTATACAGTAACAAATTTGATTAACTAGACTAGGGCAATCATAATTATTGTGGCATAAACTATACAAAAATAATGCTTCAAGCTGCTTACGTCTTGCTTCTAATGTAATGAGCTTATAATCTTTAAGCAATTGCATATACGGCATTTGATTGCCATAGCATCTGTACTGCATGGCACGTAAAAATTTAATCTGAATACTTTCAAGACTTACTATGTACTTATTATATAACGGGTTCCATACAGGCACAGCGTACTCAACCTGGGAGCGAATTAAAGCCTTATAAAGAGTGAGATAAGAAGAAGGACGCCTAAAATTTTTGGTAGATCGCATAACGAAGCCATACATCTTAAAGGCTTTATTTTTAATGCTTTCAATGTGTAAGTCAAGATGAAGCCTGTGATCCAGTAGGACCCCAAGATCTCTAATGGACTTTACAGTTTCAAGCTGCACATCATATAACCTATACGAAAATTGGCTAAAGTTTTTCTTTTTTGTAAAGATGATATGCTTACATTTATTTAAATTTAAATTAAGTTTATTGTTTTTACAATATGCTGAAAAGTTATTAAGATCTTCTTGAAACTTGAAGTGGTCATTGAGATTATCTATAGTATGATAAATTTTTAGGTCATCCGCGTAGAGTAGAATGTTACAGAATTTAAAACATTTCTTAATATCATTAATTAACATTAAAAACAATAAGGGGCCCAATATGGATCCCTGTGGGACGCCAGAGGTTATGGGCACAATAACTGACTCGTAACCACCAACGGCAACTTTTTGAGTACGATTAGTAATATATGACTTAAACCAACGCCATAAATTACCACGGATCCCATTAAAGGCAAGTTTCTCCAACAGAATTTTGTGATCCACTGTATCAAAAGCTTTTCGAAAGTCTGTGTAAACACTATCCACTTGCTTATTATTATCGAAGCTGTCAAATAAATGATTTGTGTAAGCTACTAGGTTAGTGCTTGTTGAGCGAAGTTGAACAAAGCCATGCTGTTCAGGAATGATGACCCTATGTAGCGAAGGGTATATAGCTTTGTGGACTAGTCTCTCAAAAACTTTAGAAAGAGCTGGTAATATCGATATTGGGCGATAATTTTCTACATTGGACTTATCACCATTCTTAAAAACTGGTGTTATTCGTGCAGATTTCCACACTAAAGGAAAAACACCTTCTTTGAGACATAAATTAAATAAGTAAAGTAAGGGTTCACATAAAGCTGAGGCACACGATTTTAGGAAGATTGGTGGTATGTTATCTAAGCCCTGACTTTTGGAAGTATCTAGCGTACGTAGCTCATTTAAGATTTCAGATTCCGATAAAACGAGACTTGTTAAGTTGAGATCTGAAGTTATATTCATATCAGGAATACTGTCTATGTCGTAATCATATGGTACATAATTCGGTTCAAAAACTGACTTGAAATATTGGGAGAATAAATCACTTATATTAATAGGATTATTTGCACACATATTGTTGTACCTAATTGATTTAGGAATGCTTAAAGTGCTTGTCAAATTATGAATATACTTCCAGAAATAATCGCAATGTTTATTAATATTATTTTCGACTGTATTTATATAGTGATCATAGCAAATTTTTGATATATCCTTAAATCTATCCCTGTACAAAGCAAACTTCTCATAGTCCGATGTATTTTTGTAAGTTTTCCACTTTATCCAGGCGTTATTTTTATTTTTAAAAATGTGAACTAAAGCTGAATTAAACCAAATAGGAAACTTGGACGATTTTACTGATTTAGTAGGTACATTTTGTTTTATAATGCCATACAGTTTATCGTAAAATACTGAGAAGGCACATTCAGCCGTTTTGCCATAAAATGTCAAATTCCAATCAATTTCTTTTATGGCTGTCGACATAATATCAAAGTTTGAATTGTGGAAATTGTGAACAATTCTAGGCTTATTAGCTACAAGTATAGATTCAGGATTACTACAAATAGGAACAAGAACGTAAAATGATGGATGATAACTATCAAGAGGCACTAGTGAAATTGGCGCAAGAAATGATTCACAATCGGTAATATCGGTAATAAACAAGTCAAGTATATGGCTATTACTGTTTTCAAATTTATTAAGTTGGAATGTGTTAAAGGATTTCATAAAGCTATATAAATACTTACAGGATGGGTTATAATCACTGGAAAATAAAGGTTTAAAATACTTAATGGAATTTTGCCACTCCATTTTAGAAACATTAAAATCCCCTACAATGATGAACTTGTCGAAATAACCAGAATGTAAAATGACCTGTAAGTTATCAAAATACTGCTTATAAGTAGTAGCTGACATATTAGGCGGGATATAGACGGCATTAAATAAACAGAAATAATCTTTCGTATGCAATTCAATAAAAAGAGTATCTACGAGGGGTGAGGGGAACGGGTCGCGCGTCGCAGGCGCAACACGGCTCTATGCAATGAACGGCCTCGCTCCCAGTCCGATACGTACAGCCACGAGTATACCACCGCCGTCGCACCGTCCACATCCTTCAAAGTCGCGGTCACAACGAAATACGTTATAACGTGAATCCATAAATTCGCTATCTAAAATATTTTTATTTAACCACGTTTCACTTAAGATAATAATATCGTAATTGTGTGACAGAATATTCATATATAGTGTATTAAGCTTAGTTTTTAAGCCGCGACAATTCTGGTAATAAACAGACAAAGTGTATCTATCCATCGCATAACGGTTCACATAAGTATATTATGCACGTAAACGTACATATAAGAGGTGCATATTGTAGTAGGCCTTGATGTGCAGATTGAAAAAAGTAATTCGCAGTAATAAAGATTTCGACTAGCTTATATAGTACCTTTTCAGAAAACGTATAAAAATTCCCGTTTAAACGTAGTTTTACTTGTGCCATATAAATTGTATTTTTATATTTATGATTAGTAACAATAGTATTTACAGTGAATACAATATTTTGCCTGATAATAGCTATACATATATGGAGTACAAAGGGATGACACCAAACATGTACAAATATAATTATGCAGTGTGAAAAAAAGCCACAAATAACAATATATCAGTGATGTGCATGCGCTTGTTACAAGTAGACGCGTTGTTGTTGTTCTTCCTGAACCGGTTTTTGCGAGTCACTTTATCGGCTTACGCGTAATAATATATTTTACTATGCGGATTGCGTTAGAAAGTAAAAAGAAAAATGAATTCGATTGAGTCAGATGAAGCAGGGGAATTGGAATTTTGTGAGCAAGAGGAGTTATTGAGGGAAAATGAGTTTTTTCAAGATGAAGGAAGGGTTTATATTGAAATGGATAATAACGTCAGTAAGGCAAGTAAGAGAAACAGGGAAGTAGATGCAGAAGAAGTCTGGACAACGGTACAAAGAAAAGATAAACGTTTTGCTTTAACGGGGAAATCTAGTGCAAGGTATCAGAGGGAATCAGAAGTTCAAAGAATTGAAGTTTGTATTGTATGCAAGGAGCCACTTCCCAAACAATTTAAATTAGCGAAATTATTAAGGAGTGAAAAAATCTTAAATGTTGTTCGTGTCAAATATCTTAACTCGTATAAAGTGTTGATTCAGTTTGATAAAGAAGAGAGTGCAGAAGAATTAATGAAATGCAAGTATTTCAATGAAATGGGTTACAATTGTTATAAAACCATGGAAATGAATCACATATATGGTGTTATTAAGGATATTGATTTAGATCGTACAGATGACGAAATTTTAGAAAGTTTATACAGCAATATAAAAATTTTAGGTATAAAAAGGCTCAAACGTAAAAATAGTTACGACGGAAGATGGGAAACAAGTGAAGCAATGAGAATTTGTTTTGAAGGCTCCTCTTTGCCAACTCACATTAAAATGTTTGATACATCAGTTAAAGTGACACCATATATCTACCCTGTCACACAGTGTTCACGCTGTTGGAGATTTGGTCATATAAACAAGTTTTGTCCATCCTATAAAACCATTTGCCCAAAATGCGGAGAAAATCATGAAAATTGTGAGAGAACGTCCTTTTATTGCAATAATTGTAGGGGAAATCATATGGCAATGGCGAAGATTTGTCCTATCTACATAAAAGAAAAACGTATCCGAGAGATAATGGCAGAATTTTGTTGTACATATAAAAAAGCTTTAACTATTTATGTTCCTCCAAGTCCTCCTCCGGTGCCTATTATGACAGAAAAATATTTTCCAAACCTGAATAATAACCAATGTTTATCTTCGAATACATTGGAAGTCGACGCGGTTGACAAAGTACATATATTGTCAAAATCTTATGCAGAAGTTACGACAGCAAAAAATAAGAAAACAAAGGCAAATTTAGTAAATAACAATAATAATTTAAATAACACAGGTAAACAAAATAAAAAAACAATGAAACAACACAAGAATATAGAAAATGTTGAATTATTATCAGAGTCCGGAAGCAATGAGAAAGAAAAGATAGTGTATGAATTTGAACAGGAAGATGAAAATAATGACAATCAAAATAGCGAGAAATGGAAAATATTATTTGAAAAGTTAAAACTAAGAATTTTGGATTCTAGCTTAACATGGGAAGAGAAAGTTAATGATTGCATTAAAATATTATATCAATTTGCTATTACATTTATAATGAAATTTATTATGAATTGGTCATGTTTTAAATTAAATACGCAAAATGGATGAACTGATTACAAACCAAATAAATATCTTACAATGGAATGCTCAAAGTCTTCGACCTAAATTATCAGATTTTGAATTACTACTTAATAGAGAAAAAATACACATAGCTATAATAAGTGAAACATGGCTTGATCCAATTAGTCATCTCCGTATCAGTGGTTATAAAACTTTCAGATCTGACCGTAGGGATGGGTATGGAGGAGTAGCAATTATTGTTCATTGGTCCATGAGAGCTCAACAATTGTCTAGCAGTATAGGAAATTCCGGAATAGAGTATTTACATGTCAGAGTTCACAATTGTAGTGAGATTGAAAATATTATTTCTGTGTATTGTCCCCCAAACGTAAATACTTTATTTGAGGATTGGGTTACCGTATTTTCCAAATTTAAGCAGAAGACTCTTCTCGCGGGAGATTTTAACGGACACCATTATACCTGGTCTTCTAAAAGTGACGCTCGAGGTACACAAATTTTTGATGCTTTAATAGATTCTAGTTACGTATCTCTAAACGATGGTACTAATACAAGGCTTAAAATTGTTAACGGTCTAGTCCAAAAATCTTCTCCTGATATATCGTTTGCAACTGACGATATTGCAATTAAATTTAATTGGAATGTAATAAATGAAAATTTGGGTAGTGACCATTTGATGATTAAAATGAAGGTGGAATTTGATGTCGGACTTTGCACTAAAATTAAAAAAAGAAATTTCAAAAAAGCTAATTGGACTCTATATAAAGCGAATATTTTGAAGCAACTTGAATCCACTAGACACTACATATCATTAGATCATCAAGATGCATATAACTGTTTAATGAATATAATTACCTCAGCTGCTGATGATGCTATTCCCTTTATTAATATCTGTATACGTCCATTACATAACTCAAAATTCATACCCAAGCCTTATTGGTCGCCATATATTTCACATTCAGTAGCTAAAAGGCGTTTGAGTCTGGCAACATTTAGGAAAAATCCCACTCCTAACAATCTTACTAAGTTACAGGAGTCAGTGAAATTATCACAGCAGGATATTAGACGTAGTAGATACGAGACATGGGAAAAATATTGTGATGGTATAGATAATTGTATTTCTTATGAGGAGATGTGGGCTAGCTTGAAGTGGATTAAAGGACAGAAAGCAAACAGACCTATTATAGATCGGAAGATAGCCGAAATTTTGTTGTGTGACCTCGCTCCAGACTCAGTTACCTTGAATTTACCAACATTTAAATCTAAAAACATAAAACTGCAAATGCCCATTTCGATACAAGAATTAAATAACTGTTTAAAAAAGTCAGATACTGCTCCAGGAATAGATCAAATTACATATTCTATGATTCATAATCTACCAGAGCCGGGAAAGAACCTACTAATTTCTCTGTATAATAGGTTTGTAACAGATGCATTCGTTCCTTGCCAGTGGAGGAATATTAAAATTGTTCCTATACCCAAACGTGGAAGGGATCTTACTTCATCAGGCGGATATAGACCCATAGCTTTATTGTCATGTATTTGTAAGTTATTGCACTCCATAATCACTCGTAGATTAGAATGGTTTTTTGAACAAAGTAATTATTTTTCAAGTGAAACTATAGGTTTTAGAAGGGCCAGATCCTGTTTTGATAATTTAACTAGGTTGATTACTCGCATACAAATAGGTTTTACAAGAGGATCTCCAACAGTAGGTTGCTTCATCGATATTGATAATGCTTATAATAATGTTAATATATCTAGTCTCCTGAAAGTTTTGGATGATGCCGGTATTGGATCAACCTTGTGTCAGTATCTGTTTAAATTCCTTATGTGTAGGGAATTATCTATTCAAATCAATGATCGTGAAGTCATATCACGTGTTACAAGAATGGGATTGGCTCAGGGAGACCCTTTGTCCCCTTTGTTGTTTAATATCGCTACCGGACAAATTAGTAAATATATTAAGAATGTTTTTGTATCACAGTATGCAGATGATTTTGTTCTATATAGTACCAATCTAAATGTAGATTTGGCGTATAATAATATTCTACAAGCCTTAAAATTATTCATTAAATTAATAGAAGAGCTTGGATTAAGTTTATCTTACAGTAAAAGTAAAATATGTATATTTTATAAACGAAATCGAAGGAATAACACTTATATTACTAGTAATAGCCCTATACAACAAGTTAATAATGTTAAATATTTGGGTATGTGGTTAGATAGTAATTTAAAATGGGATAAACATATTGATGAAGTTAGACATAAAACTCTTAAATTTATAAATGTCCTTAAAATTTTAGCTGGCAGTAAATGGGGAGTTCACCCGAAGCATTTAAAACGAATATATATAGCATTAATACGGAGTAGATTGGATTATGGAAGTTTTTTTTACGACAGTAGCATAAATAGCCGTTTAAATAAATTGGAAACCGTTCAAAATCAATGTATGCGAGTCATCGGTAGCTTTATTAGAACTACACCAATCCATGTGATGCAGAGCGAACTTTGCCTTCCTCCTTTACAATTTCGTAGGAAATACTTGGCTGGGAATTTTTTATTGAAGTCCTTGTCATTTAGTGGAAATGTAACTACAAATGTACTCGAAGAACTTAATAGTATTACCAACTACCAATATTGGAGACGTAAAAAGTTACCTTTACTTATTATTCTTTATCGAACTTTAAGTCAATATCATATTTCTTCTGAAGATAAATTACCTTTATATTCCTGGTCTACATGGATCAGTGCTTTTGATGTTTCCAAAAATATTTCATTGGACGTTGAGGGTGTGACAACAAGCAAATGCAACAATTTTGAAATTTTAAATAATTGTCAAAGTTTTTTCAATGATAAATATACTTCATTTTATCAATTATATACAGATGGCTCTAAAAATGAATATGGAGCAGGAGCGGCGGTTTTTGACCCCCAAGCTAAGAGTACCTTGAAATTTAGAATTGATATAAATATTTCGATTATGCATATTGAAATGATTGCTATTCTTGAGGCATTATCGGTGATCTTATCTTGTTCCAATAAGAAATTTGTTATTCTGTCGGACTCAAAAAGTGCCCTCTTACATTTGGCTCGGCTAACCTCGAATAATCGAGGATATCCGATAGCCTATAGTATTTTGAAGTGTATTTATGAAATTGAAACCCAAAATAAAACTGTATACATTCAATGGATACCCTCACATATTGGAATTGTGGGTAACGAGGAAGCTGATAAAGCTGCTAAGCAAAGTATTAATGATGGTGTTCCACATAATTGTGAGCCTTTATATACAGATATTATAATTAAACTAAAAGAAATATGTAAAAGTAATTGGCAGGAATATTTTGATGAACGGTCGCTACACAAAGGTATATGGTATAAAACAATAGTAAATGAACTTCCTCGTTATCCGTGGTTCAATCAGTGTAAAATAAAAAGAAAATTCATAGTGTCATTGTTAAGACTCCGATCCGGTCATATTCCTTCAAATAAGTTTAAGTTCTTGTTGGGTCTGTCTAATACGGAAAAATGTCCAAATTGTAATAGGATAGAAGATGTTTATCATGTTTTGTTGGAATGTGTACGTAATGAAGCCCAGCGGCCGTTTTGGCTAAAATCTTACAATATTGGTATTTGCAACAGTATCCTTGCGGAGCCATTGACGAGTAAGGCTCTTGCTCTGGCTAAGTTCATGAATTAATATGAATGTAGATTATACGGGGGTGACATAGTCAATGTTATGGCTAAAACTCCCATGTAAATTTCAGATTAAAAAAAAAAAAAAAAAAAAAAAAAAAAAAAAAAAAAAAAAAAAAAAAAAAAAAAAAAAAAAAAAAAAAAACAATATATATAAGTAATATTATGTATCTTAATAGTAAATTTTGTAAAGATTGAAAAATTATATAAGTACAAGCATGTTCTAAAGCATAATAACAACAAAAATTGATTATTTAATTTTTGTGATATCCGACGGTAACCTAATGCCGATGACAGGCGAGGTATCTGATTTCCGTGTGAGGACTGTACCGTGCTTAACCCAGACATACTTATACCCGTGCTGTTTTGCAGCGTCACGACACTGTCGAAATAACTGCTTATAGTATAATGTTAAATGTTCATTTAGGTATACGCGAGTCGGTGAGCCCGATACCGATAGTTTATTGGAGTCCAGGGCTTTCACAGTACGATAGGCACTCAACACATTATCTCGCATTACTTTATTCGTGAATTTCACTATAATATTTTTTGGCCTTCGATCTTGTTGGTCACCATGAGGCACTCGATGGATGGCTACAATATCAGATGACCGTATTGGGTGCTTAATTTCGTTACCTATATTTTCTATTATTGCCACCAAATTTTCACTTCGTCGTTCAGGAAGATTTGAAATTTCAACATTACACTCCCTAGCCTGCTGTTCCATGGTTCTGATTTTGTTCTCCAATAGAGGTAGCTTCTCTGAGCAATCCGTACCGGTTTTGGAACGTAGTTCAAAAGATTTTAACCGAGTGTCGTAATCATCTAAAATCTAATCGGTCAGAAGAAAAGCTCAACGATTTTTCGATATCAGTTAAACGACTGTTTACCGATATTATAGATGTATCAATTTTGTTCGCTTCGTTTTTATATTCAAGAACGGTGTTTTGTAAAACATCAAACTGCTTTTTTATGGACCTCATAGATTCTTCCAAGCAGGAAAATTCCTTTTTAATTATATTAAATTCTTCTGTCAATGTTTCACGCATAGCAAGACGAATTTCACACCGAATTAACTGAATCATTGTTGGGTCGATACTGTCTAATGCTGTTGGTGGACTTTGCCCAGATGATGTTGATGGCTTAACACGTCTCTGAGTAATATTACCATTATCTTTGATATTTTTGGAATTCATTTTGTATGATAATATTTTATTTAAACTGCACTTTATGATACACTGTTACACTACTTAAGATTTTTTTTTTTGTTGTTTTACACTTGCGTCCTGTGGGCGCGTAGGAGGGTTTTTTAAAAGGAATTTAAATAAAATGCAATCTTAGTGACTGATCAGCGTGCAGTCTAACGATCTATTGGTTTAAAAATTAAAATAAAACGACCGTCACATATGACACATACTAGTTTATCACTAGTAAACGCCTGTTTTAAAAAAATAGCAATGCAAGGCTTCTTTTGCTTAACTAGCTTACTTCTAAATATTTACATTAAAAACTATTACTAAAAGCGCTTCAACATGCCCCCGGCCGTTGAAAGCTCGCCTTTCAACAGGAATCCTCCAACAGATGACAAATTCTTGAGCAAGCTCTTCGTATGACTCCATTGGCAGTCCTAATATCCGCAACTCTGCAGATATTATCGGTCCCAGGATGAAGTGCAACAACTCGACCTAGTCTCCACTTTAACGGTGGAAGATTATCGTCTTTCACAACGACCAGCGAATTGACCTTTAATGAGTCTTTGGACGTGAACCATTTAGTTCGCTGTTGCAGCTCGGAAACATATTCTTTATTCCATCTGGTCCAAAAATGCTGTCGAAGTTGCTCAATCCTTTGGAAGCGATTCAGGCGGTTGCTGGAAATTTGTCTAGTATCCTCAACTGGAAACGCAGTGAGTGGACGTCCGATTAAAAAATGCCCAGGAGTCAACGGCAACAAGTCATCTGGATCTGTAGATAAGGGCGTGAGTGGCCGCGAATTTAAAATGGCTTCAATTTGAATTAAAACAGAGTTAAGCTCTTCATACGTCAAATTACAATTTCCCAGCACTCTGTTTAAATGAAATTTGGTCGACTTAACACCAGCCTCCCAAAGACCACCGAAATGTGGAGCATAAGCAGGAATAAAATGGAACTTAGTTCCTAACTGGGCAGTATCCTTAGCTAAGGAGTTACAGTTAAGTTTTAAAAAATTTGAAATTTCATTGTAGGCTCCTACGAATGACGTACCATTGTCAGAGTAAATGTTTACTGGTTTTCCTCGGCGGGACATGAATCTCCGCAAAGCCTGTAAAAAATTACTGCCAGTCAAATCACCCACTAATTCTAGGTGAATGGCTTTAGTAGTAAAACATACAAAAATCACTATATATACTTTTACCAGCCTACATCCACGGCCTTGACGATTGGCTGATAAAATAGGTCCCGCGTAATCGACCCCAACGTTTTGGAAAGGAAAATCAGCTGGTGACAGTCTGCTCATTGGTAAATTGCCCATTTGAGGAGCAATCACTTTGCCTTTTAAACGCTGACAACGAACGCACTGACGAAAGCAAGCCCTGGCCAAATTACGACCGCCTAGTGGCCAATAAGTCTGTCTAATGTTACTTAATAAAAGCTGAGGACCTGCATGTAACAACTTAACATGCTCATATCTGAATAAAAGTTTACTGAAATGACTAGTGGACTGTATTAAAATAGGATATTTTTTCTCAAATGAATAGTTAGAATTATGTAATCGTCCTCCTACACGAATTATTTTGTTATTATCAAGAAATACATTATATTTTAATAATTTATTTTTATATGGTAGTTTTTGTTTATTTATTAATAAATTATATTCAGGAAATGACTCTTTTTGTGACTGTATAATAATAATATTCAAGGAATTTTGTAATTCTTCAGTGGTAAAATAGGAGGTAAACGGAGTACGTGTTTTGCACAATTTAATAAAGCGCAAAACGTAACAAACACTACGTTGTAATCGCATAAAATTTGAAAACCGTTCAAAATTTATTATTTTAAAATTTGAATTGTGATGAGCGTCATTCGCCACATAGCAAATATTTGACTTAATTTCCGGTAAGTTAACTAAATCAGTAGGCGTGAGCGGTAAGTCAATGGTATCTTGACGTAAAAAGGATGGACCATACCACCATAGATCGCATGATTTTATTGCAGAGGGTTCTATTCCTCGAGATAACAGATCAGCGGGATTACAGTGTGTAGGTATATGCCTCCAATTGGCAGAACTTGATTCATCTAAAATTTCAGAGACACGATTGCGTACAAAAGTATTTAATTTAATAGGTAGCATTTTTAACCAGCCTAACACAATCATGGAATCAGTCCAAAAAGTGACACCACACGCCGAACGCCTTAAAGAACCAATTACTTTTTTATATAAACGTGCACCAAGTAAGGCAGCACACAATTCAAGTCGCGGGATAGTCACTGGTTTAATGGGTGCGACGCGACTTTTCGATATTAATAAACGCACGTCAACGTCACCGTTATCATTAAAACTGCGAACATAGACGCAAGCACCGTAAGCTTGCTCTGACGCGTCGGAAAAGATATGCAATTCGAATTGCTTGTAAGATTCACAAACCACACGTCGAGGAATGCGTAAATCCTTGAGAACAGGTAATGATTTAATAATATCAAACCATGATATTTTAATTTCAATGGGTAATTTATCATCCCATTTTAAGCCCTCAAGCCAAAGTTTCTGAAGCAGAATTTTCATTCGTACAACACATGGGGCTAGTAACCCAAGAGGATCAAAAATACGCGCTATCACACCTAACATGCCACGCTTGGTAGGTTCTAAATTTTCAGGTACATTGAGAGGAATACACAAATCGTCAGAAGACGTCTGCCAACTTAATCCCAAAGTCTTAGTAACGGCATTGCCTTCTTGATGGAATTCTAAATATGAATCCCCTACGGATTCTTGAATTAAATTAGAATCATTAGACTTCCACTTACGCAAAGGCATACAGGCAGAAGCAAGTGCATCAGTAATTTGGTTTCGCATTATATAAGCCTCCTCAAATACGTCGGCACCGGTTAAGAGGTCGTCAACATAGAAATCATGTATAATAATTTCTGCGATTTTTTTGTCATGACACTCTAAACCTATCTGCTTGAGACACCTAGTCGCGAGATATGGAGCGCTAGCGGTACCATATGTAACTGTATTTAACTGATAAATTTTAAATGAATTGGAAAGCGCGTCACGCCATATAATTTGTTGCAAATGCCGTTCAGACGGATGTACATACACTTGTCGATACATTTTTTCCACGTCTGCAGAAAGAACATACTTGTGCATTCTAAACCTGAGTAAGATTGACGTTAAATCGTCTTGAACAGTAGGTCCTACCATTTGAATATTATTTAAAGAAATACCTGAAGTGGTTGGAGCACTGGCATTAAAAACAACTCGTAACTTCGTCGTAGTACTACTTTCACGCAAAACCCCATGGTGAGGAATAAAATATGAAACATGATTTGGATTAATATTACACTCTGACATGTGACCTAAAGAAATGTACTCAGACATAAAATCTTTATACATTTTGTCGAGTGTCGGTTGTTTTAAATTTCTACGTTCTAAAGAAAGTAAGCATCGTTTTGCACGATGGAATGAATCACCAAGACAGCCTGAAGATTCCCTGAGCGGGATTTTGACATTGAAGCGGCCATCTGGCAAACGTGTTGTATTTTTAATAAAGTGTGCTTCACACATTTTCTCCTCAATTGAATAAGTTGATGACTCATGACAAACTTCTTCAAGTTGCCAAAAACGCGTAAGTTGGTTTTGAATGTCATCTAACTCATGAGAACTAGAAGAAAGTTTATTTTGAAAATCAGTAAAATTGCATTGTATTGGTGGGAAATGAGATGACAACATGTTATAGCCGCCGTTAACTGGGCCACAAACTAGCCAACCAAGTCTAGTTTGATATAATGTTGGTTTCCTATCACCTAAAACAATTTTATCGGAACCTAATAAGGTCCAAAATACGTCAGCTCCAATAATAATATCAATGGAAGCCGGCGTATGAAAGCACGGATCTGCTAATTGTATATTCGAAGGAATATCTATATGTACCTGTCTAGCGGGAATGCTATCTGTAATAGTAGGCAAAATAAAACAAACGATGTTATCTTCATAAGATTCATGTAAAGATCCTATATGAACTCGGCACATTTTGTTCACAGGGGATTTTGAATTATTAATTCCTTCAATTGACTTATTGATTTTTAAAAATGGGAGTTTTAATTTATTAAATAGTTTTTCTGTCATTAAACACGATGAGCTACCGGAATCTAAAAGAGCACGCACTATATGTTCTTTATTATTTATATCATAACATTTAATTAACGCAGTTGACAGCAAGACGTCGCTCGGATTGCTTGCATGCGCGTGCGCCGCAATATTAGCCGATAGTGTAACGTGCGTATTGTCACATTTCTCGGAAGCGATAGATACGTCCTTGACCTTGTTGACTGTACAATCACCTGATATGGAATAGTTTTTATAATTGTTATTGTGAATAAGCGTATGATGTTTTCGCTTGCAAATTTTACAACCTGATCTTTTACAAACATTAGGATAGTGACCTGGATTAAAACAATTATAACAAATTTTATAATTTTGTAAAGACAACATTCTATCGCTAACACTCAGCGCTAAAAACTGTGGACATGAGTTTAAATTATGATCGCCGCTACACTTCGGACAGCTGCGTGCCATTGGAGAATTAATCCGTTCCGTGGAAATCATAGCTCTTATTTTATTACTGGACTTAATGCTACTAGAAGAAGGACGAGATAATTCGACAGTTTCTAATAAGTCAGCACGGTTACGCAAGAAATCTATGAACTGTTGGAACGAAATTGTTTTGGTTTTATCAAATCGCCCTTTGACTTCTTCCCATTCTCTAAATGTTTTAAAATCTAGTTTCTTAGTAATGATATATATTAAAAGAGTATCCCAGCTGTGAACAGGCTCGCCTAACGTGCTCAATGCCCTAATATTCTTGTTTACATTGTCGATTGTGCGTTTTAATGCAATTGAAGATTCTTTAGTAATTGACTCGATTTCAAACAACGCTGTGACGTGGTTATTAATTAATAAGCGTTTGTTATCAAAACGTTCACAAAGAAGTTCCCACGCGGTAGTGTAGTTTCGAGCGGAAAATTCCATCGATTCAATTACAATAGCAGCTGACCCTTCCAGTGAAGAACGCAAATAATGAAATTTATTAATTTCATCCATATCATCATTGCCGTGAATAAGACTAGTAAATGTATCGCGAAACTCAAGCCAGGTTACGTAAGAGCCTGAGAATTTTGGCAAAGAAATAGTAGGTAACTTGACTAACTGATGCTTTGAACCATAGCTGTGGCTAGATTTAGCATCGTCTTTTTCTAATTTAGAATAATTATTTAATATAATTTTGGCTTGAGCAATTAAGCTATAATATTGAGATTCTACACTATTTCTTTCACTAGATTCTATATCAAGATTATCACATAAACATTCTAATTGTAATTGAGTTTCGTTAAATTCATCATAAACATTTTCTAATCTATCGATACGTAACTGTAACTCCATCGCCTGGCAAGGGGTTAACTCGGAACCTTGTAAAAGATTTAAAAATGTTCCGAAAGCAGTGAGTCTCCCTTTGTGACTGCCACGTTTCTTTTTAAGTTCTTTAATGTCGGTCATTTTGAAAGGATGGTGCGGTCAACCTGGAATTACAACGGATATAACGCTAAATATTGTAATAATTATTATAATGTTTTTCGACAATTACTATTATAACTAAACAGATATCATTGATATTATAATTAATTTAGTTGTTTAACTATGATTTTAATTTCGCTGTTATATAAATGACTGGTAGGTAGGTATATTTAAATATGTTATTTTTACACTTTTACTACAGTTAACTAACAAAATAACGATTTACAAAGCTGACAATTAAAAAAGGGTTTTAAATTAAATATTGTAATAAATATGAATAGTTAACTAATGTAATATTAATATTACTGTACTGTCACAATGAAGCACGGATTAACTATATTATACAATATTATTTTACCTATTGCAATGTAAATGTTGAAATAAAACTGTAGTAATTATAAATAAAATGAAATAAATTATAAATACAAAATTAACATATGTTACTAACCTTATACAGTCTTCAAATTAGTCACTAAATTTCTACATAAAATATTACCTGAATATAACGAGTGTTGGGTCAAATAAATTTAATTTAATGTTTACAACTATTTGTTTTATTATATTTCATTATTAATGTACTCGTACAAGCCACTTTTTCTTTTCTTCATAGAAACTGCAGGTATATTCACATCCACAGGACACGTTGCTTATTTAAAATTAATTCCAGATAATATTCTCGATTATAATTCCTTTATATACTTGATTATTCCCATAATAATTTTATATCCGGTACGTAAGGACCATGTGGGCGCGTAGGAGGGTTTTTTAAAAGGAATTTAAATAAAATGCAATCTTAGTGACTGATCAGCGTGCAGTCTAACGATCTATTGGTTTAAAAATTAAAATAAAACGACCGTCACATATGACACATACTAGTTTATCACTAGTAAACGCCTGTTTTAAAAAAATAGCAATGCAAGGCTTCTTTTGCTTAACTAGCTTACTTCTAAATATTTACATTAAAAACTATTACTAAAAGCGCTTCAACACGTCCGTTGTCCTTTAATTTTAACTTTAATCGATTACTAACATGAATTAAGCGTGAGACTAGTCGTTTAAATAGTTGTTTATCAGGTTTTTCCTGCAGCTCAGAGACATAGCACAATATATTATTGATTTTATCTGAACAAATATTCAACTGCTCACTAGGGGCAACCATGCATGGTTCTGCAGGTTTAATTTCATAAGATACCTGCAGTAAATTTTCAGCTTCTAGCATCTTTTTTAATATTTTCATCAAAGCAGAAGCTAGGCCGCCGGTTTTAGTATACCCCCGACTTGCGAGTTCAAATTCAACCTCATCTTTTAATAAATAATTCGGATCCATTTCAACAAAATATATATATATATATATATATATATATATATATATATATATATATATATATATATATATATATAGATATATTATATATATATATATATATATATATATATATATTGTCAAAATGTCAGGAGGAGAAATAAGAGGTTATTAATTTATTGTTACACTATTACAATTACGCGCTTCATACGCTCCACACACTTTTTACACTATTTCAATTTTAGACTTAACACACTTTCAGCTTTATATTTTACACTCGCAAAGTTTTCAACACATAGTAACAGCGATATCACTGACTTTATAACACTTAAACACTGTGACAATATTTACACCTTACGAGAGGCAGAATAACAACGTACTAACTTAATCTATCAAAAACGTCCCTTAATATAGCCATTCCCTTCCCCTTTTATAAACAATTATGCGGGTATTCTTATTTTCATATTTTATAAATTACCCAAACACTGACAATTCTCTTACAGTTCGGCCGTCCTGCACCGAAACACGACCTCGTGTTTCCAAAAAAAAAAAAAAACAAAAACTAGGATTCATAACTCTTACATACTATATCATAATATAATAAAGAAAGATAGCAACAGTAATCATTAAAAACTTTTTTTTTTACAACATAACTTATAGCAATCTACCATGCTAAACTGGGGTAATTTGCCCATCTTAACTGGGGCAATTTGCCCATCTTAACTGGGGCAATCTGCCCATCTTAACTAAGGCAATCTGCCCATCTTAACTAAGGCAATCTGCCCATCTTAACTAAGGCAATCTGCCCATCTTAACTAAGGCAATCTGCCCATCTTACCTGGGCAATCTGCCCAACCTAACTGGGGCAATCTGCCCAACCTAACTGGAGCAATCTGCCCATCCTAACTGGGGCAATCTGCCCATCCTAACTGGGGCAATCAGCCCATCTTTAACTGGGGCAATCAGCCCATCTTTAACTGGGGCAATCTGCCCATCCTAACTGCGGCAATCTGCCCATCTTTAACTGGGGCAATCTGCCCATCTTTAACTGGGGCAATCTGCCCATCTTTAACTGGGGCAATCTGCCCATCTTTAACTGGGGCAATCTGCCCATCTTTAACTGGGGCAATCTGCCCATCTTTAACTGGGGCAATCTGCCCATCTTTAACTGGGGCAATCTGCCCAATCTTAACTAAAACAATCAGCTCTAAAACTAAATCTACAACTATATATTAAATACTCAAATAACAATTCACTTTATCGTTGATCTAAGTTAATAACTAAATCAATACATACATAAACTTTATCCACGTAACATAAATACACATTGTATTTTTTAATTAATTTAATCTAAGGTACTATGTATTCTCAAGCACAATTAAACTTTTATTTAACAACTTATACAACTTATATAATTTTAATCATTACTTTGAGATTCACATTCGTCATCACTGTAACTATCCGATTGACTTGAACATATAGAATCGTCATTATCAGAAAGACGATCAAACATTTCCCATGGTTGAATTTTATCTACGGCTACAATCACTTTATAAACGCCTCTACTTTTTTTTGTAATCGAAGTGTCCTGAATTTCATAACTGTCATGATCAATTACTTTCGTTACTTTATATGGACCTTGGAACTTAGGTAAAAGTTTCTTGCTTTGACCTGTTGATTGTTGATTACGAAAAACTCTAACAAGATCTCCAATTTGGTATTTACGCAGTGGTTTTCTATGTTTATCATATTGTCGTTTTTGTGAATTTTGATTTTTATTTACATGATCTATAACCTTTTCACGAATCGATTCTCTATTTTCGGTTTTGTGCTCTAAATCATCGTTTATTGAGTTCAAAATACGACTATCGGACGTGCCAATCGTTTTGAACCCGAATAATACCTCAGCCGGCGTTCGACCGATTCCTTTATTATGAGTATTATTTAAAGACCATTGTATTTTTGAAATGTGATCATCCCACCGATTTTCTGGACTGTTATTATTTGCGATTGCTAATGATTCGGTTATAGTACGATTATACCTCTCGACCTGCCCATTGGCCCGTGGAGTCGAGACAGCAGTAAGAATATGCTTAACACCTAATTCGTTTGTGAATTTTTCAAATGGCTGAGTTGTAAAACAACTACCTCTATCTGTAATTTTTTTTTTTTTTTTTTTTTTTTTTTATTGTAGATAGGCAAGCATTTGTCCGCTATCTCACCTGGTGTTAAGTGACGATGCGAACGATGGTGGAGCATGCTTACCTAGGTAATGCCTATTCACTCTTGCCTTGAAAAGGGCCAAGTTATACCCGTCGGGGAACAGTTCAGCAGGCAGGGAGTTCCACTCTTTAGCAGTACGCATTATGAAAGTGGAGGCGAAGCGCTGCGTGCGAAAAGGTGGTATATCGACAACATATGGGTGAAATCCCTGCCTGCGTCTAGTGCCTCGCAGATGGAAAGGAGAAGAGGGTACTAAGTCATGCAGCGCTGCTGCACACTCTCCGAAATGTATCCTATAAAATACCGACAGGCAGGCTACCTTTCGACGATGTTCAAGGCTCTGCAGCTTTGCCTCAACAATCGCTGTGTCGCCAATGAGCTTCTTGGCGCGATTTTCAATTGAGTTTAGGGTTGCTAGTTGATATTTAGCAGATCCGTCCCAGAGGTGACAACAGTACTCCATACACGATCGGACTTGAGCTTGATAAAGTTGGAGAAGCTGTCCCGGAGTGAAATACTGCCTAACCTTTGAGAGGACACCTAGTTTTTTAGCTGCAGTTGTAGCCAAAGACTCGATGTAACGTCCAAAGTTCAAATCTGACGTAATGTTTATGCCAAGAAGCTCAAGATGATCAGCTATCGGCACGGGTACATCTCGGAAAGTCGGAGCAAGATCGAAGGGGCTCCGTTTTGCAGAAAATAAACAGGCCTGAGTCTTGGTAGTGTTAAACCTGACAAGATTGGCATCGCCCCATTCGGAGACGCCCTGAAGTGCCAGGTTCAGACGATCGATCATAGACTCTCGACAAGACCGGATTTCGTTCCGGCTAGCCTTTGCATTGGACATATATTTGTCAACAACCGTGCTGTCATCAGCGTACCCAACGATACCGGGTGTTAACATATCGTTGATGTGCAGCAGGAATAGGGTTGCGGACAGAACAGAACCTTGAGGAACTCCGGCATTTATAGCCTGTTGATCAGATACACGACCATCTAAGACCACTTGTATCGATCGCTCACTCAAGAAGTCAGATATCCATTTGCAAAGGTCAGCCGGTAGTCCGTATGCGGGAAGCTTACTTATAAGGCTTGCATGCCAGACCCTGTCAAAAGCTTTAGAGATATCGAGAGACACGGCGAGGGCCTCGCCATATCTCTCGATAGCCTCGCTCCATATGTGAGTGGCATACACAAGGAGATCTCCTGTCGATCGTCCCTGACGAAATCCATACTGGCTATCGCTTAGGAGATCATTATCCTCCAGATATGCCACAAGCCTTTTATTCAGTACACGCTCCATAGTCTTGCAGAGTATAGAGGTAACCGATATCGGCCTGTAGTTGGCAGGGTAATCTGTAATTAGTCTAACTGGAGTGCTAAATGTATGAAACACATCTTTAATATCGCTATTACATACTTATCTGTTCCTCTAACTGGTTTTATAATTATAAATTTTGAATATGCGTCAATGATTACCAGCAAATAACTATTTTTATTACGACTACGTACAAATGGCTCTAAATGATCCAAATGAAGAGTATGAAACGGGATCGGAATTTTAGGTATTGGATTTAAGAATCCTTCAGGTTTTCCAGTAGGTGCCTTATGATAAGCACAATCTAAGCATGACCGTACGTATTTTTGTACAAACTGTTTCATTTTTGGAAACCAATAATCGTTAGATATTTTATCCATTGTCTTATCTTTTTTTTTTTTTTTTTTTTTTTTTTTTTTTTTTTTTTTCGCAGGGGAAATCTTCAAAAGATATCCAATCTTGGGGGGAAGATCAGATTATGTAGGATTTTTACCCACTAAAACCCCTGCGGTTGCCGACTTCGACACAATGGAAGGACCCGGGAAATTGGTAGAACCACGTCCGTAGCCCTCCTCAGATGTGCGCTCCTCTCCAGAGCTCACTTATATTTTAAAATATCATTCTATAAGAAAGACAGTGCGCAGATTCCCCACACTGCACACCAATGGTCAAAACTAAAAAACTAATTTGGGAGACCAGGACGATTGGCAAGCACACGTCCACGGCAACGCTGTCTTCTCGGAAGAGATGGATCAGCCCTCTCCCGATCTCGCCCAGCAGCCTCTTTTTGAGACATGACCGTCTCACAAAATGTGACAACAGCTGTCCACGCTGATTCCCTGGCTAACATTTGTCTTATTACTGCGGGAAGGGAAAGATTACACCCGACTTTCTGAACTAGGGCCCGCCTTTCCGTGTCCAGGCGGGACACGTTTCAAGGGTGTGTTGGGCAGAATCAATGTCCTTGTTGCAGTGTATGCAAATCGCCGCAGTCTGACGTCCAATTTTAAACAAATAATCACCGAAGCAACCGTGTCCGGTGATAATCTGTGTAAGACGGTACGTAACTCGACGTTTTCGTCTCATCCATGCCTCGAAGGAAGGAAGTATTGCTTGAACGACTCGCTTGCGAGCATAATGCTCTTCGCAAAGCCGTGTGCGCCACGTCTGGAAAACAACATTATTTTCCCGTCGTTTTATATCAAACGTGGTTAGCGGTGAACATCCAGCCGTTTCTCGGATCCCACTGTATATTCTCGCATTCATAGATGCCAGAATATCTAAAGGCGGGAAGCATGCCAGTAAAGTCGCTGCTTCATAAGATATCGTACGGTAACCGCGTACGATCCTGATAGCCACTCTGCGCTGTAGACTGTAAATTTTAGTTCTGCATCGCCGAATAGACAGTCTGTGAGACCAGACAGGGGCACCATATAGGATCATTGATCGAACAACACCAGCATAAAGCAAACGAACTTCCTCTGTCGGTCCACCTAAATTAGGAAGTAGTCTGTGCAGAGCACCCACCACTATGTCTATCCGAGGGACTAGGCGATCAAAGTGTTCTTCAAAGCCCCAGCGGCTATCTAATGTGAGCCCTAAGTATTTCATATGGTGACCAACGTGAACCTGGTGATCACCTACACGAACATACGAATCAGGCGGCTCCCTACTTCTCGGTAGCTTATGAAACCATAATGCTTCAGTCTTGTGCGCCGCTATGCGCAATCCCAATTCACATATTTTTGTGACGATCATTTCAACACCAATTTCTGCAAGCCTTTTAGTATCCTCAAAAGTAGGCCCAGATGCCAGCACTAACGTGTCATCTGCATAACAAATAACTTCAACATCCCTAGGAAGTACCATACGTAGAACAGCGTCATAAGCAAGGTTCCATAAAAGCGGCCCTAGAACAGATCCTTGCGGGATCCCACAATACATCCTTCTACGAATCCTGTAACCCTGTTGATTTGTGTATAAAATGTATCTATCTCGCAAATAACTCCTAATTATCGCCTGCAGATACACAGGCACCTGATGGTATATTAATGACTCTCTAATCGTATCCCAAGGGATAGAATTGAAGGCATTAATAATATCTAAACTTACCGCTAAAGTTATTCTACCTTGGGATGCAGCTGCCGTTGTAAGAAAGCGGACACGCAGAATAGCCTCGATAGTTGAGCGCCCCTGTCGAAAACCAAACTGATTATCCGATATATTAGGACCATCGCATGAGAGGTGTTCGTTGATTCGATTAGCAACAATCCGCTCAAAGAGTTGCCAACCTCATCTAACAAGCATATAGGTCGATATGAAGAGGGTGCACCTTGATTAATAGATTTCTTCTTCAGAAGTACCAAATTCGCCTCTTTCCAGGCCTTAGGGAATGTAGCCGAACGAAGACAATTGTTAAATAGTATTCTTAGCCTGCTTCCCATGGCAGGAAGGGCTAAAACCCAAGCTTTTCCGGGTATACCATCAGGACCTGGTGCAGTACTACGAGTACTTAGACGACGCACAACTTGCTCCATTTCCAGTTCAGTTACGCATAACTCGTCAGACCAAGCTAGGGGAAAATGTAATAATGGAGAATGCGACCGGATCACAGGGAACAGAGTATTAATGACGCCTTTTAGTACATCCGTGTCTAGAGTCTCTGTCAAAGGCGGCATCCATGGCCGAAGTTTGCCCATAACCATACGGTATGGGCGCCCCCACGGGTCTCTATCCAATCCATCAAGAAGCTCTCTCCAGGATCGCGCCTTTGCCTCTGAAATGGCGACTTGAAGCGCCTGCGTGGCTCCACGATACGCTTCATAATATCTGCTTGTTTCCTCTGGGATGACTGGTTTTCGTCTTCGGGTCCTGGTGTACTGGCGCCGAGTACGCAAGCAAGACTCACGTAACTGGGCGATCTCCGATGACCACCAATACTCTGCTCTATAGTTGACTTGTTTTACTCTGGACATCGCCACATCACAAACCCACACCATTGTATCCCTAAACCAAGCAACTTCACACTCGGGGTCGACAAAAACTTCTGGATTATTTACTGGCCAAGATGCAACAATGGCAGCAGCTTGGAGGTAATCCTTATTTAACTTCTTAAGTGACCATCGAAGCAATGCGCCGCCTGTCCTACGTAAATAAGTAGAGCGGTTGCGGTGCCGTCGAATGGACACATCGAAAATTATATGGCGGTGGTCAGAAAGGGTTACTAGTTCTTCTGCCACACGCCAATTCGACAGCAAGCGAAGGGCTGCAGGAGTTGCCCAAGTTAGATCCACGATGGACTCTCCTTGCCACCTCACACAAGTACTTTCTGTTCCTCGGTTTAATAGCCGTAGATCTAGACTCGCTGCCCATTCAAGAATTATTTCTCCTCTTGCGTTATCTCTGCTATTTCCCCACGCCCTAGCATGGGCATTAAAGTCTCCCAAGACAATCAACGGACGGGGTATACATCTGTGAACTGACCAGTCTATCCAGGTACTCTTCGTAATCGGAAAGAGATGTGTTAGGGGAGATGTAACAGCCTACTACAGCCAAAGTACCCCACTGTATTGCTACATATCCTTGACCTTTTTCTAGAAGCGAGCAAGTTGGAACACGGTCTCCACCACCCCAAAATATACCTACGGTACCAGATTCATCCCCAAACCAGCGAGGGTGATCGGGGATATTGTATGGTTCTGCAACCACAGCAAGCCCAACAGACCACTCCGTAATACTCTGCATGAGGAGATGCTGAGCGCTACGGCAGTGGTTTATGTTGGCTTGAAGAACTCGTATGGGTGTCATTGCTATGCCTCCATTGTCTCCAACTGCCTGGGCTCCGATAAAGTCGTAGCCTTGGCGTTCGTCACATCAGTATCAATTGAGGTCTTCATTTTTCTCTGCTTCTTATTTGGCGGACAGCACAGTTTAGTGCCCATTCTATGGTCTGCACGTCTTCCGAGATCCGCACAAATAAGGCATTTTGGTGATTTCGCACTACATGTTCTGGCTTTATGACCAGGCTCACCACATGTAAAACAACGGTCACTCCTATCGATTCCACTAGAACACATTCGTCCAACGTGACCCTTTTCAAAACATCGATAGCACTGGAGAGGTCTTGGTTCTAAGAGCTCAACTCGTGCCGAAATCCAGCCCACTCGAAGTCGCGTTAACTCTGCCAATTTTCGGACAGCAGTCACGGGGCATCGCACCCATACGGTCCCTAGTGAGGCACCGTCGGGCACCCAGCCCGACGAATCTCACCAACTTTCACGTTTTCCACTAAACAACCACCTGATTCAGCGATCGCTAATGCAACCTCTTGTGGGGTTACGGCGTCGTCCAAATCCAAAATGCGGAGTTCGCCCATTTTGTTTGGACGAGCTATCTTCACACCTAGATCAGCAAGCTCGTTACGCATAGTGTTCGCCAACAAGTCGGCTTTGATTTCATTGTCTACGCCGCCTATTGTTAGGATTAAGCCTCCAGTCAAAGCCCTCTTTGCTTTGACATTTTCGATGCCAAGGTCACTCAGACGAATCTTACTTTTCGCTGTTGTCATCACTTCGGTATATGTTAAGGCTGCGCCTTCGGGTACCGTGACAGAAATTGCTGCAGAGGCTGGTAGCCTAGGTAACTGCCGATTATGTGTCTTTGAGCGTTCATTTGGTCTTCGACTTTGTTCTTTATTTGTCTTTGGATATGCCTTCTTCTTAGTCACTGTCGCCCAAGTTTGAGTCGAAGGCTGTGAAGTTGATGCCTGTATTTCTTGAGAAACAGACACTGGTGGTAGATCAATAATTTGTGGGTGTACAGACTTTTTCGGCCCACGCTTTTTCCTGTTTTTAGAACTTGGTTGAACATCCGCATGTTCTTCAACATTAGCATCAACAGCTGCTGGAGTTTGCGAGGCGAAAATGGATTGCCTTAAAGGAGGCCTAATAACTCTATCAGGAAAAATCTCTGCTTTAAATGCTGCTAATTTTTGCTCTATCAACATCCCTATCTGTTCCATAAGCCCAGATTCACCGCTTTTTAAATGAAACTAATTTAACCGGATTAATCGCGTATATTTAAGATTTTACATTTTGGAAACCCGACGTTTCGAACACTTTACAGTAGTCCGTGGTCACGGGTAGACTGAGGTGGCATTCGTCTGTCAGTTGATATAATTATCATATCAAACTACCGCCAGCGATTTCTTAATTGCCTCGCGTACTGCCCTGGATTCCTGCAGAATGAGCTGATAGTATCTTGCCCTCTGGTATGGTGGGTTTGAGACTTCAATGATTTTATGAGTGGGTCCAGGTGGTAGAAAGTTTCCAGCCATCCTCTCTATTGAAATTAGGATGTTTTTGTATTTCAATAGCCTCACGGATCATCCGAGGAATGAATCTATTTTCCTTAGCAAGGATTTGAGGATTATCAAACCTAATGTAGTGGCTGGGTTTATCCGCAGTATGCTCACACACAGCTGACTTCGATACATGCCCATTCTTGATATCTGAGATGTGTTCCTTCACCCTAACACCGATGCTTCTCTTTGTTTGACCAATGTATGATAAGCCACAATCACAGTTTGTATACACCTGCACTCTGTAAAGGAATATTACTTTTTATTGGTCTCAAGAATTGGCTCACTTTCCTGTTAGGCTTGAATATGGTTTTTTATTGAAGCTCTTCTTAAAATGTTGCCAATCCTGTCTGTAACCCCCTTCACATATGGTAGAAATGCAGGCTGTCTCTCTACTGTGGGTGGCTTGTTGGTATTCTGAGAACGCTGGCGGGGAACTGGCAGCTTGTTCTGACGAAGAGTATTCTTCACCTGGCGAAGCTCGTCCCCTAGGTGTTCAGCGTCACAGAGGTGGTGGGCTCTCTGAAACAAAGATTTGCCAACGGTAGATAACTGTGTAGGGTGATGGTGAGATTCACCATTGAGGTATCTATTGGTGTGCGTGGGTTTCCTATATACTGTGTGGCCTATTGTGCCATTGGGATTTCTAATGACTAAAACATCTAGAAAAGCTAGGGAATTATTTGCCTGTAATTCTACTGTAAATTTAATATTGTCATTAATAGAATTGAGGTGGTTTAAGAATATATAAATACTGTCCGTAGGTAAAATGGTGAAAGTGTCATCTACGTACCGCTTATATATCCTAGGTAGACAGGGTGCAGAGCTAAGAGCCATCTCCTCAAAGTCCTCCATGTATATATCTGCTATTACCAGGGGACACAGGCGAACCCATAGCAATGCCATCTATTTGTAAATAGAATTCTTGATTGAACATAAGATATCCAGATGTGAGGCAATGTTCCAAAAGTTCAAGATATTCTATAGGCATATTGTTATCCTCTAGCTTCTTTTTGACAATCTTGATGCAGTCCTTGATGGGAATACTAGTGAACAGTGACTGGACATCAAACTGACCATGGTTTCATTGTTAGCTAACTTAAGGTCTTTCAGTCCGCTAACAAAATGGTAAGAGTCCCTGACACAAGATGTTGTGTGGCCACGCAGTGGAGAAAGTACTTTGGCGACATGTTGAGCCAGCTTATACGTCGGCGTATCGATTTGGCTGACTATTGGTCGAAAAGGTACATCTTTTTTGTGTATTTTTGGTAACCCATACAACTTTGGAGGTTTTACACAACTAGGCACGAGAGATTTAATGTCGAGATGTAATGTTTTCGCGTGTTTTTTGATTAAATCGGATGTCTTTTTAAGTATTTTTGTTGTAGGGTCTTTATCAACAATTTTATACGTTTTTGATCCGATAGCAATATTGACATTTTTTGTATATACTCGTCGGTGTCCAGTATAACCGTCGCGTTACCTTTATCGGCTTTGAGGACTGTTATATCCTCGTTTTTACGTAGCTTACTAAGAGCCCGAGATTCATCACGAGAAAGATTTGATTTTGGTGGTTTACTACGGCGCAGTAAAGATGATATATCTTGGCGAATAACTTCAGAATCTTCCTTCAAAATCTGGTTTTATATAAACAGTCCTCAACGTTAGTTATTATTTCCTCGATAGGTAGTTTTCTAGGCGCCGGCGCAAAGTTAAAAACCTTTATTTAACACCTCAATAGTCGAACGATCAAAAGTTTGTTTTGACAGATTGACAACTGACGTTTGCGTTGCCTGTGTAGAAGTCACGGTGTTACCATAGACATTTTTCCGTTCGGATTTTGATTCGAGATTTTGGTACTTCGAATTTGTCTAATTTTATATTGATTATATTTATTTTGCGCGCGTTTATTAGTAAATTCTACACATTGATGGAAATCTGTCTTTGAAAAACACGTCTCAATATCGTTGCTTAAGGCTTTTATTTGTCCGTCGAATCGATTCAAATCATAACGGTGTTCTTTTATGAGTTGACATAATAATTTTTTACTTGCCTGACTGAGTATCTTTTTGCAATATTTTATATCTTTTTTCGGCGCGATTTGTACACAAACTGGTATGAGATTATTATCGCGGCACCTTTTTAAGAAATTAATCGATGTTAGATATCTTGCACGTTTTGTTTTTAGATACTCAAGTCGACGTATTTTGTTTGGATATGGTTGGATGGTATTCGGAATGGAAAACGCAAACAAAATACGTCGACTTGAGTATCTAAAAACAAAACGTGCAAGATATCTAACATCGATTAATTTCTTAAAAAGGTGCCGCGATAATAATCTCATACCAGTTTGTGTACAAATCGCGCCGAAAAAAGATATAAAATATTGCAAAAAGATACTCAGTCAGGCAAGTAAAAATTATTATGTCAACTCATAAAAGAACACCGTTATGATTTGAATCGATTCGACGGACAAATAAAAGCCTTAAGCAACGATATTGAGACGTGTTTTTCAAGACAGATTTCCATCAATGTGTAGAATTTACTAATAAACGCGCGCAAAATAAATATAATCAATATAAAATTAGACAAATTCGAAAGTACCAAAATCTCGAATCAAAATCCGAACGGAAAAATGTCTATGGTAACACCGTGACTTCTACACAGGCAACGCAAACGTCAGTTGTCAATCTGTCAAAACAAACTTTTGATCGTTCGACTATTGAGGTGTTAAATAAAGGTTTAACTTTGCGCCGGCGCCTAGAAAACTACCTATCGAGGAAATAATAACTAACGTTGAGGACTGTTTATATAAAAACCAGATTTTGAAGGAAGATTCTGAAGTTATTCGCCAAGATATATCATCTTTACTGCGCCGTAGTAAACCACCAAAATCAAATCTTTCTCGTGATGAATCTCGGGCTCTTAGTAAGCTACGTAAAAACGAGGATATAACAGTCCTCAAAGCCGATAAAGGTAACGCGACGGTTATACTGGACACCGACGAGTATATACAAAAAATGTCAATATTGCTATCGGATCAAAAAACGTATAAAATTGTTGATAAAGACCCTACAACAAAAATACTTAAAAAGACATCCGATTTAATCAAAAAACACGCGAAAACATTACATCTCGACATTAAATCTCTCGTGCCTAGTTGTGTAAAACCTCCAAAGTTGTATGGGTTACCAAAAATACACAAAAAAGATGTACCTTTTCGACCAATAGTCAGCCAAATCGATACGCCGACGTATAAGCTGGCTCAACATGTCGCCAAAGTACTTTCTCCACTGCGTGGCCACACAACATCTTGTGTCAGGGACTCTTACCATTTTGTTAGCGGACTGAAAGACCTTAAGTTAGCTAACAATGAAACCATGGTCAGTTTTGATGTCCAGTCACTGTTCACTAGTATTCCCATCAAGGACTGCATCAAGATTGTCAAAAAGAAGCTAGAGGATAACAATATGCCTATAGAATATCTTGAACTTTTGGAACATTGCCTCACATCTGGATATCTTATGTTCAATCAAGAATTCTATTTACAAATAGATGGCATTGCTATGGGTTCGCCTGTGTCCCCGGTAATAGCAGATATATACATGGAGGACTTTGAGGAGATGGCTCTTAGCTCTGCACCCTGTCTACCTAGGATATATAAGCGGTACGTAGATGACACTTTCACCATTTACCTACGGACAGTATTTATATATTCTTAAACCACCTCAATTCTATTAATGACAATATTAAATTTACAGTAGAATTACAGGCAAATAATTCCCTAGCTTTTCTAGATGTTTTAGTCATTAGAAATCCCAATGGCACAATAGGCCACACAGTATATAGGAAACCCACGCACACCAATAGATACCTCAATGGTGAATCTCACCATCACCCTACACAGTTATCTACCGTTGGCAAATCTTTGTTTCAGAGAGCCCACCACCTCTGTGACGCTGAACACCTAGGGGACGAGCTTCGCCAGGTGAAGAATACTCTTCGTCAGAACAAGCTGCCAGTTCCCCGCCAGCGTTCTCAGAATACCAACAAGCCACCCACAGTAGAGAGACAGCCTGCATTTCTACCATATGTGAAGGGGGTTACAGACAGGATTGGCAACATTTTAAGAAGAGCTTCAATAAAAACCATATTCAAGCCTAACAGGAAAGTGAGCCAATTCTTGAGACCAATAAAAAGTAATATTCCTTTACAGAGTGCAGGTGTATACAAACTAGACTGTGATTGTGGCTTATCATACATTGGTCAAACAAAGAGAAGCATCGGTGTTAGGGTGAAGGAACACATCTCAGATATCAAGAATGGGCATGTATCGAAGTCAGCTGTGTGTGAGCATACTGCGGATAAACCCAGCCACTACATTAGGTTTGATAATCCTCAAATCCTTGCTAAGGAAAATAGATTCATTCCTCGGATGATCCGTGAGGCTATTGAAATACAAAAACATCCTAATTTCAATAGAGAGGATGGCTGGAAACTTTCTACCACCTGGGACCCACTCATAAAATCATTGAAGTCTCAAACCCACCATACCAGAGGGCAAGATACTATCAGCTCATTCTGCAGGAATCCAGGGCAGTACGCGAGGCAATTAAGAAATCGCTGGCGGTAGTTTGATATGATAATTATATCAACTGACAGACGAATGCCACCTCAGTCTACCCGTGACCACGGACTACTGTAAAGTGTTCGAAACGTCGGGTTTCCAAAATGTAAAATCTTAAATATACGCGATTAATCCGGTTAAATTAGTTTCATTTAATATGTGTAATAATCGCGAAAGTCAAAGAACTTCACCGCTTTTCTTTAAGCTTGAAGAGCGGGCAATATTTGGCGCAACATTTATTGGAGGGGTAGAAGTTTGGCGTTGTACAGACGACACTTTGCCGTGTGTAGATTGGGAACACACGTTTGTAGCAATCGAGCTATTCTGAGTTCGGAGCAAATTTAACTCCTCTGAGAGTTTGTTGAATTTCGCATCCATAATGCAAATCTGTGCACGCAATTCACCATTCTCTCGCTCTAACCTAGCTACATTTTCATCAATAGAAACACGCTTTGCTAATTCCTGAAATGCTGCTTCTACAGTAATCGCTGCTAAGCGTAGGCTATGAACGAAGCTACCCTTTAAATTACGAGATCGGTCCGTTACTTTTTCTACAGCTAATAGGTTCTTCTTCACACATTCACTTAGTTCACATGTCGCCTTTGTTTGCATTTCTTTAACCAGCTCGCTGACTGCTGGAAGATTTTTCTTTGCTTTAGTAACTACTGGAGGAACAGAAGAGTTAAATAACTCATCCTCCGTATCTACGGAATCCTCCGTAGCCGTTCGTCGAGTGTCCATATCCAATGAACCTAGCTGGGAAAAATCGCTATCAGTCTCCCCGACGTTTGATCCCTCCGATATATTTGCAACTATAGCGCGATCACTTGTACTATGACGCACTCTCCGGGATCTTCCTCCTCTTCCTCTCCGACTTTTAGGCACTTTAGGCGGTGCCATTGCCTTAGAACTTGAGGCTGATTCCGACTCTGACTCTTTTCTCATTGATAACGGACGTTTACGAGCCTCAGTTCCTCCTAATGTTATAGGGGTGGTGATCTCTTTCTCCCTATTGATACTGGATGTGGTCTGGGCATCAAATGCCTCCACATTACAAAACTCTCCAATCTCTTTTGTTCTTGGCGTTGGATTCAACGCAATGGCATCAGGTGCCCCCCCCAGATTCGCGGGGCAGACAGAACTCAAAGTTTCTGTGGAGGATTCTCCGGCTGCAGAGCAACCGGTACCTCCCTGGGGTAGTGTATTCTTTTCTTTTGCCATATCATATATTCCTTTTATAGGGTGAGGTCCCTTTTGAGCGCTAGAGACCAGATACCCTCTGGCCATGCATCTCCTCGGCACGCGAGACCTTGAGATTCAGGGTGATTTTTTAACGAGGTAGTCTTCCTCTCAATCCCAGCAGACACTTCTGCATGATTGCCATATGGCCGCTCACACAGTCAACTCTGCTAGTCAGAGAAGTACCAGGAGCGAGCCAAATGACAAAATCCCAATCCCATCAATACAAAAACTCCTATATTCTTGATTCCCGCTTGCCAGTCGTTCGCCATGGCCTGCAATCGCAATTCAAACCGAAACACGGTTGCAGGCCATGCCCAGGGTGCACCACGTGGAGGTGACTGGCATGCACCCTCCATTGTCTTATCTATTCCAACATGACCAATGTCATCATGACTCTGTTTAACTATTCTCCACCGTGAAGCCTTAGGAACAACCCATTTTAACCCGGAATCAGTTTTTTTATACAAGTGTTCATTAATACAACGATAATTATTTTTTATATCAGTTATTTCTTCGGTTTGTTTTTCTTTCAAAATGTCAATTATGCGTTTTAATTTTGGATCAGCACTTTGTACTGTTGCTAACCAGTCATTTGAATTTATTTGACATACGGAGTTAACTATATCTGTTCCTTTTTTATCATCTGAAATTTGATTACGACTTAAAGCATCTGCGTGGCTCATTTTACTGCCAGGCCTATATTCAATGTGGCAATTAAACTCTTGAAGCTGGCTCCACCAGCGAGCTACTCGTGGGATAAGGTCGCGTTTTTCAAATGTTGCCCTTAATGAATCCGTCACAATTTTAAACTCTAGACCAAGTAGGTAAACTCTAAAGCGCTGTAATGCAGAAATTACCGCCAATGTTTCCAAATCATACGAGGTATATCGTTGCTCATCATGCGAAGTTTGACGACTAAAATAAGCTACCGCACGAAACGAACCTGAATCAGATCGTTGAAGTAACATAGCACCAATACCTATTTTACACGCATCTGTGTGTACTTCCGTTTCCGCGTTTTGATCATAGAGAGCCATAGTTGGTCTCTGAATTAAGGCTAATTTTAGCTGCGTAAATGCTTCGTCCTGTTCATTAGTCCAATTAATTTTACTATCTTTTTTAGCAATTGAGTAAGAGGTTTTGCAATAATGGAAAAGTTTTTTATAAATCGCCTAAAAAAACTAGTTAAACCCAAAAACTGCCTTACATTTTGTTGCGTTCTTGGTTGAGGAAAATTGGTCACTGCATCAGTTTTTATTGAACCTGGCTTAATACCATTTTCTGATAATTCAAAACCCAAAAAATCGACACAATTCATGAAAAAGTTACATTTTGATAATTTTAATGTTAAACCGGAACATTTTAACAATTCTAAAATAGTTTTTAATTTATTTAAAACCCCCTTCTATAGTTTTAGATGGGATAATTATATCGTCCATGTACGCCATAGCAGTACCTACCGTAGCCTTACTTAAAATTTTATTTATGACTCTTTGAAAGACTGCTGGAGCATTGGCCAAACCAAAAGGCATTCTGTTAAACTCGTACTGCCCCTCGGGAGTGACAAAAGCAGTTTTATGTCTACTTTCCTCACATATTGGCACTTGATAATACCCAGATGCAAGATCCAATGTAGTGAAATACTTAAAACCTGATAAACTATCTAGCTGATCTTCGATACGGGGTAATGGATAATGTTCTTTAAATGTTTTTCGATTCAGGGCTCTAAAGTCTACGCAACGTCTCTTATCCCCTGTTTCCTTCTTAACAATTATTATAGGACTAGCAAACTGAGAGCTCGATTCACGTATAATCCCTGCATTCATCCTTTCTTTAATCATTTCTCTTAGATAGATAGATAAAATTCTTTATTGCACACACAAACTATAAGTACATAAAAACTAAATAGAATCCTTAATTGTAGAAATAAAACTGGCATGCAAAGGCGACCTTATCACTATTAGTGATCTCTTACAGGTAACCTTGGGCGTAAACATTTACAATAAAATAATAATATAGAAACCGTGTAGTGCATAAAAAGTTTGTTAATAATAACAATATTTATGAGACAAAAAATAAATATACAACATTATAGGTGTGATATAGTTTACATATAATAAATACAGAATATGTATACATATATATATACACATACATATATATATATACATATATACATACATATACATATACACATACATACACACATACATACATATATACATACACATATATACATACATACATACATACATACACACATACATACATATATATATACACATACATACACATATAGGTACATATATACATACTAACATTACGTACATTTCATTACATATATACAAATACATACTAAATATTATTTTGTTTTGCCAAATAGTACTGCTTCAAGGATTTTTTAAAGACGTGAACGGATTTACTGTGACAGATAGAAGATGGTAAGTCATTCCACAAAAAGACGCTTTTTATAGTGAAGGAATCATTGAAACACATAGGTACCTTTAACTTATTGTCGCTTTTGGAGCGGAGGTTGATATGAAGTGGGGTATCGGATCCAAGGACTGCGAAGCGCTCCTTAAGGTAGTGAGGAGTGTTAGGATGGAAAAGAATAGAATAAAGAGTGCAAAGTACATGGAAATATCGACGATGCCGAACCGTCAACCATTGTAGCTTATTGCGATATGAGGATATATGATCGAATTTTCTCAAATTAAAAATGTATCTGATACAGGGATTTTGTAGGCGCTCTAGTTTATCTAGGTGTATTTGTGATAAGTCAAGGTAACAGGAATCGGCATAGTCGATAATGGGAAGAAGGAGAGAAGTGGCTAATGAAATTTTCGTTTTAATTGGTAGAAAATTTTTCCATCTTCTTAGCGAACCCATTGTGGCAAATATCTTTCGGCTAATATTTGAAACATGCAGTGTCCAAGATAACGTGTTATCCATGGTAATACCCAAATTTTTAACGGATTTTGTGTAAGAAATAGGGGTACAATCATACATAACAGGTGATAGATGTGTAATATTTAATTTTGCTACTTGTTTTTGTGTGCCAATAATTATGGTTTTTTTTTTTTTATGGAAGAGACACGGCAAACGAGCGTGCGGGTCACCTGATGGTAATTGATTACCGCCGCCCACGGCCCCCGTGCAACCCCAGAGGAGCTACAGGTGCGTTGCCGGCCTATTAAGATGGGTTGGGCGCCGGGGCCCGGCATTACCTGATGCGAAACGCAGTGGCATAAAGCCACTACTTCACGCTGGTTTTAAATGCCGGGGGTGGTAATGATCCGGTCGAGTCTGCCCATGCGTGTTGCCAATGCTGGCGACGTGACTCTACCACACGTACTTTAGTCGCCTCTTACGACACCACCAGTACCAGGATGATCCTATTCTAGGCTGGGATCACACGGCAAGATTAGAATTATGGTTTGAGATTTGGTGGGATTTAAGTTTAAGCCATAAGATTTGCTCCATTCCAATATTATTTGCAGATTGCGATTAATTCGTTCAATAGCTTCTGAGATGGCTTCAACGGGAGACGATACATAAATTTGTAAATCATCAGCATAAAGGTGAAATGGGACATTAAGTAAATCAGTTAAGGTGTTTCTCTTACTTCTCTTTTTTCGTTAAACGATAAACGATAGGGTCTGTATACTACCGGAATGTTATCGGTTAATTTAATTGCTAGCTCACCATCTTTTGTACATCCTAATTCTTTTAAATTAAAAGCAAAACAGTTTCTATATTCATTTAGTAAATCCTTCAGTTTTGTCTTATAAGAAATATCTATGTTGTTGTTTATTATTATTTGTTCATTTCCTATTTCTATGTTATTTCTATCGTTGGCTTGTTTATTTAAAATATTCTTTGTTGTTTCATCAATTTTTAACACAGTAGGACTATCGTTATATGAAATTTTGAAAGCTCTAGCTATTTTATAGTCTTTAAGTAAGTTAACATTTAAATGAGATCCACATTTTAGAATCAGCTTACCACTTCCATCGTTAAAATTATATAATCCTTTAAAAACAAAATATTCCTTACACGGTTCTAACCTTGCTCCACCTTCTATAAACAATTCACCATTGTAATTTGGCTCACAATAAACATCTGCTATTACCGTACCACTAATCGTTGTATTATGTTACTTCGAAACACACAGCGTTGATTGAAGAAGCAGTCTCCTAATTTCGCCTATTTTCATATATAAATGGTTTAACTTACCAAATAGTCTTCGATATACTTTCCTCTTTCACTTCTGCAGAGACGTACGTCATCTATTCTCTGTGGCGACGTGCTGTCATCTATCACTCATAGCGTCTTATAATTTTGCCGCGATCGGATGCAAAAATTATAAATAACAAAATTTATCTTTGATAGATTTAATATTAATGACAAATTTTGTGTAAAATATTTTTATATTACGCAGTTTAGTTTATATTTGTGCTGTGTCTCGCAAAATGAATATATATAATTCAGAAGTACAGGAAAAGGAAAGTTGCTGTTTTCAGAATTCAAAATGGCCAACAGGCCCTTAAAGTTTTTAGCAATTTTTTCCTAACTTACGAAAAATGAGAAGAAAAAAAGTAAGCCCCCTTTACTATATAAGAGTTCAAAAGGCAAGGTACAAACTTCTGATACTTAGATTATAACAGTAGTCTAATTGAGACTGGTAAGTTATATTTCAGCATATAAGCTATTACACAGCTACTGAATGTTATTAGAGATATTCTATACGATATTTTGATGAAATATTATACATTAAAAGTCAACGCTCGATATTATTTCGATAATGTCTTGTAAAACATTCTATTTAACATAGGCTTGGTTACCTTACACTTATTAAGTTACTTTACTGTACATAATATACAAACAGATCTAGAATGTTTATGATAACTATAAAAAAGTTATATTAAAGCTTCTATATATTCTATGTATAATTACTTGCATTACAGAGTGTAATAATAACATGTACCTATGTAAATAATAATTTGGAGCATAGCTGCAATTACATTGTTTTAAAATTGTAACTTTTATTTAAAAGAGCGCCGTTTTTAGCTCTTAGGCAACAGAACTGCTCCTTGGGCCGGTGGTGGCTCTATATTCAGTTGACAATAAATGTCTATTTACTACTTGAATGAAGTATATTCGAATTTGAATTTTATTATCAATTATTGTGTAAGAACACAACGATTTGGTGTTAATTTTATTTCTTATAGGATTTTTTTGTGATAATTCTGTGTTATCTATAACAGAGCTACAGCTTAGTGACATAAAAGAATGTAACTAGTCGCTAAAAAATGTGTTTGAATAAGAATGGTAGTATTGCGATAAACAGACAAAGGTTGACTACTGTCAATAAGTGACTAAAGACTACAGGAACCAGTCTGTAATGGTTTTGCAGATTTACTCCAGCTTTTGAAATTAGTAGTTAACATGGAGTTGTGTAACTTTAATAAAAATGAAGCTAAATAAATGCTGTGAGAGATATCTAATATTAAATAAAATTGTTTGCTTGGGCTGACTGTGACTATACTACATTACTTGGATCCAGGTCTTCAGAAGAATGAAGTCATGTAATTATAAAGTGTGTGATTTTGTGTCTTAAGTGTAATAGGTGAAATTAACAGAGTTTTGATCAAAGTTTATAATAATTAAAGTGACAGTAATACATGTAGTGTATGTATTTTTTCATACATAAAAAAGGTATAACATATAAGTAAAGGAAATAGATCATATAAGATATTAATTTAAATACAAAAATAATAATAAATAAAGAAGATGATAGAACAGAAAAGGAAACTCCATTGGATAGAAATGAATAGAATAAAGAAATAAATATATTAATAAAAATTATTATTATTGCAATTGAAAGAATGCATAGTTGCAAATTATACCGTCTTGGTCGAAAAAAGGTAGACATAGGCTCACTTCTATGTTTATTAATAATAATACTCTATTAAAAAAAAAAAAAAAAAAGAATATATATATATATATATATATATATATATTATTATTATTATTATAATACACAATTTATGTTTATTGTTATACTGCACCCAGAGGATCATTAAAAACCAGGAGACTCTTTAGTATATATTCATCTTCTTTGACCTGCTGGGAGCTTCCCAGACAGTTACAATGTTTACGAACTGTAGATTGTCTTAGAAAAACACGGGCATATCACCTGGCATTTATATGTTGTTGTGTATCCCAACAGATTTATGCTGGCAATTGATCAGGACAGATTTGACATTAACAATTAATATTTCGGAAATAGTAAACTAATACTACATTTTGGCTGTTGAGTTAATCATTAAACATTGAAATGTCTTTGATACAGCTACAAAACTGAAATTGCTTTCAGTAGACAAAATTCATATAAAATATATGAGATTATGTATTATTGGTTGTTTAATGAAGCACTCAAAATTAAATTGTGTGTGAAATTATGTTGTGTACCTAACTTCTAAAGAAAAGAAGTGTGCAGGTTGTTATGGATCACAAATTCTTCTGCGATTGCCTTTGATTGTTAAGGCAGATGTTGGAAAAGTGGATCTTTATGCATATTAACCAATACTTATATTAGCCAATAGTCACAGTGGGCCACTAACTGACTTAGTAGAAAGTCAAATTGTCTCAAGTAGACCACAGCACATGTGAGTTAAGTAGTTTACTTGACAGAACTGGGCAACTGCCCAATAATAAACTTAGTAGGAAGTCAAATCATAAGAATTGTATTCTTAGTCTCTATACAACACCTGTAATTCTATTTCTCAACAAAACTGCAGTGTATGTAGGTTGAGTAGTCCACCTGAATGTGCTTTACCTCAGGAAAGCAGGTTCTGGATAAATCAGATGTGATAGGTGGCATGCAGATTAATAGAAAAGTTCAATATTTATATAACAGTATGCACAAGGAAAATAAGCTTTCAGAATGTGAATATGGTACTATATAAAAGTGTCAAAGTAATTTTATTTTATGGTATACTCGAAAATTAAGGAACAGACCCAGGTATTAACTATTAAAGTTGATGATATATCTGCAAGTTGGCAGATCGTTTGATCATCACTCTGACGGTGTTAGAGCTATCGAGAGATACAAAGCTGACCACCGTTTACATGCCGTAATGGCATCTGTTGCTCCAGGCTCCGGGGGCCTTATTTAATATGGAGCGTCCTAGACGTTTTTCTCTGTCCAAATGGTCGGCCGCTGTGCGACTAAACGTCACTAAGGACTTACAGCTTATATTTCCAAAAAATGGGTGAGATGCAAGAGACTGAGATGCACTATTCAAGGAAGTCATGTCCAAATAACATCTGTTGCTCCAGGCTCCGGAGGCCTTATTTAATATGGAGCGTCCTAGACGTGGATTTTTCTCTGTACAAATGGTCGGCCAGTGTGCGACTAAACGTCACTAAGGACTTACAGCTTTAGCTTTATTTCCAAAATGGATATGAGACACCAAAGACTGACATACAATTTTCAAGGAGGACATGTCTGAATAACATCTGTTGTTCCAGATCCAAGAGGATATGATATTTATACACATCATTATTTATTTTCAATAACTTTAATAACAATAAGTTCATGACATTATATCAACTTACCCGACTTTAATATTACTTTTATTATAAAGGTGACACAAGTTGTGGGTATCTTAATAATTCATAGCTAATTATCAAAACCAAAAACATAACAGAGGACAAACTTTGTACTATAGATACTTAGTCACGGATCACTAGGGCACTATATAAGGGACTTACATATTGAGAACCTAGCTGTAGGCTAGGCATTAAAATAGAAGGACCATGAAACAAGTCCCTTAAAGATTAGAAAAATCAGAAAGATACAATAAAACAAAAACTGAAGGTGAGTCGATCAAGATACACTTGTGGCTGTAATGGTATTATTTAAACAGAAATTGAAATAATAAATAAATATTAGGAATTGAAAGAAATACCATATTTGATTGTTATTAAAACAGAAATTGGAAAAGAAACCAGACTTGATATAGACAAGTAAAACTGAATGTATATGTATTATAACATGATGGCAGGGTGCTAATGTGACAGGCTGAACATGACAGTGGTTACTATACATTGTAATTATAATTTTCTGGAACCAAAGCAAAAGTAAATTGTGCTACAACATAATATTATTTTGTTGTACTCTCACATTGTGATGTATCAGAACATCTAATATATCAGTCAGTAATCATTTTATTTTTAGGTTCAAATGTTTGAAGGACCAATCAGTTGAATTTTATGTGGGCATTTTTGTATCAAAATTGAATTTTATTAAACCAACCACATTCAACCACTTAAATGGTCTTAATTTTGAAAGAGACATTTTTCTCTTGTCAGCAAGAAAGCAGCAGCAGCATTTGATAATAATAATGATTAAATAAATTTATTTATTAAATGATGGGCTACAGAGTCAAAGAGACAACTACTTTGACAATAAAAGAAGATTTTTAAGAGATGTAATAATGATATATTTCAGGTATACTGCAAGAACTAAAAGTTTCACATAAGTAAACAGTAAGAAACTTATTGAAAGAATTGAAAATTTCAAAAGTTAATAATTTCAAAAGAGATTTTTTGTGAAATAATTTTTCTAATATATAATGATTATGTTTAATAATAATAGATATTTTAGATTTAAATGTAATAATTATGTTTAATAATAATAAATTTAATAATAGATATTATTAAATTGATACAGTATGGTTTATTATATAAACATCCTAAATTAATTGAGAGGATATTTTGATATTATTATACAATACTTTGTTGTAACTTAGAGACAAGCTTATACCATTAAATAAAGGTTTTATGATGAAATAATTAAAGAAAAATCACCAGTAAAATTTTATTAAACAGGATGGTAAGAAATGTCTTATTAGGGTGAACAGTGTTAGTGGGTTATTTGAAACATTTTAATGTTTTATAGGTAAATTAAAAAATTCACTTTTAACATATGTATATAATTTTAATTGTCTTGAAGATCACATAGCGTCTGCATCCGTTGTCTGCATACATTCTCTTTCACCAGCAGTAAACAAACAGGTCTTCAATCAACGCTGTGTGTTTCGAAGTAACATAATATCGCTGTTTTGCATTACAACAAAACAGTTATTATGTGTATGAAGAAACACACAGCGTTGCAGCAAGGTTCTTGCTGGTGAGTTATGAAGACTTCTATGAGTGATAGATGACAGCACGTCGCCACAGAGAATAGATGACGTACGTCTCTGCAGAAGTGAAAGAGGAAAGTATATCGAAGACTATTTGGTAAGTTAAACCATTTATATATGAAAATAGGCGAAATTAGGAGACTGCTTCTTCAATCAACGCTGTGTGTTTCTTCATACACATAATAACTGTTTTGTTGTAATGCAAAACAGCGATATTATGTTTTAATTTTATAACATATTTTTCCTCCGCTGTATTATCATTTTGATTAGACATTATTTTTAAGGTATCATAAGTCTTAAGCATAATAATATGTGCTTGTTCCGTATAAGAATGACCAACCAAAAGTGGATATCTAGGTAAAAATTAATTAGGCACTATAAGCACTTCCGTTATAGCTGAAACGCCATCAATAATAATTTGAATATCAGAACTACCTATCGGCGTAACCGTAGAATTACCGAAACCTATCAAAGACTATTTCCTCCTTATTCCAAGTACTTAATATGCTACGGGCCTCTTGTTCCCTTAATAAAGTTTTTCTACTACCTAGATCAATGAATGAATTCAAAGCAATTCCGTTAACAAGAGCGCGTTTATAAAAATTTGTATCGTCACTCTTACTATTGATATTCAAAACTGTTTTATCATTATGAATCGTATTACTGCTTTCGGTTACGTTTTGATTTTGTTCATTTACGCGTCTTTCTTTATTACAATCGTTAGCTGTATGACCTATAAGATGACATTTGACACATCGTTTGATTGGCTGACTACATTTAGAACTATAGTGTCCAGATTGACCACAGTTATAACAAGTAAGGTTTGAACGTCTTTCAAAAGGTACTTTTTTCAAACTACTTACAATATTATTCGAAACATTAAAAACGTTTTTATCTACGCGCTTACTCATCTTAATATTCTTTAAAAATGTTAATAACTTATTAGGATCATCATATTGTGCCGCTTCTGCACCCATCCTAATTGCTCTGTCATCAATACCAAAAATAATACAGTCTACTGCCTTTCTTCCGCTTATACCACAACGACTCAACAATACACATTTTTCATAGAAATATTCTTCTAACGGGTCGCCAAACTTGGCGCGTTTACAGAGCATGTCATTTAAAAGCTGTCCATAGTTTTCTTGGCAAGGAAAAGCATCTAATAACTTAATTTGCCACTCAGACCATGTATATAAAAGTGAAGGCAAACTTTCGTACCATTTCTTTGCCAATCCAACTAGTTTAGACAAAGCAAAATGAACAGTTTGACTCTCAGACCACCCGAAAATTTTAGAACATTCATTTATCTTGTTTAACCACATTGACATAGTTTGACTTTTAGATGAAGGATTGAATTCTGGAATTGTGCTAACAGTACTTTGGTATTTTTCTGTATTATTTTTCGTCATAGCTGATGACAGAGCGTTAACAAACTTAGTAAAATCTGATTGTGAGCCATCATTACTATTACTAATAATACAATCTTTACCTTCATGGCGACGCTTACTTGAAGCACGACGACCTTCGTCGTCTTTTTTAGATGAAGCACCCGCACGGTCATCAAGCTGGTGGCCACCATGCTGTTGATCTTTCCACTCACGAACACGGCTGCAGTTTTGCCGACCCCGACTATGGCTACGGCTGCACCTGCTGCTACGCCTGCTGAGGCGTCCTTCCTTACGTCCATGTCTACTGCGACTTCGACGGTATCTGCTACTAGTCCTTTGACTGCGACTATGATTATTCCTTCTACTACGACTTCGGTTATTACGGTTGCCGTAATCACGATTTCCGCTGGGATGTCGAGATTCAATGCTATTGATATCTCTGCGTCTATTCTTTCGTCTATGATCGCGATCACGCGCACGTTCCAAGTCACTACTCGTTCTCTGGTCGGTCCGCTTGGGCGTAGTTACAACACCAGTCATCTTTAGGTGTTGGATCCCACTTCTGACATTTGTCAAAATGTCAGGAGGAGAAATAAGAGGTAGCACTTTACGATCACAATTTATTGTTACACTATTACAATTACGCGCTTCATACGCTCCACACCGTTTTTACACTATTTCAATTTTAGACTTAACACACTTTCAGCATTATATTTTACACTCGCAAAGTTTTAACACATAGTAACAGCGATATCACTGACTTTATAACACTTAAACACTGTGACAATATTTACACCTTACGAGAGGCAGAATAACAACGTACTAACTTAATCTATCAAACACGTCCCTTAATATAGCCATTCCCTTCTCTTTTATAAACAATTATGCGGGTATTCTTATTTTCATATTTTATAAATTACCCTAACACTGACAATTCTCTTACACATTGTATAATAACAAATACAATCGAACTATTTAGATTTCATGAAAATATATATATTAAATGGGAAGTTTTAATAAACAAAATATTGTATCACATTAAAATCAGAGAAATTGCATTAAGTATTTATTATTTAACATAGCGACAAAGAGACAGGCACTGCACTGTGACGTAGGTTCGTGAGCGATAAGGCCGGGCGGGAGCTTAATGAGGGTGACTGATAAGCGAATAGACTAGTTATATAGATGTAATTAATCGAAAAGCTATCTTTGGAACGGTTAGAGATACAGCTCCGGAACCCAGCGCAATCGATTCAAATGGGGGGCTAAACCTTTTTTTTTTTTTTTTAGGTCCGACACATCGACGAGTCGACTCGCGGGGTCTGACGCACTTCCAAAGGAACGTATTCGTTGGCGCTTGCCAGAACCAACGAATACATACTACTCACTTTTATTGTTTCGTAAAAATTCATTCAGTCGCACGTCGCACGCGCGAGCGAACGGATCGATAATGGCTAATTCCGCGACAATGTCCGAGCAAAATGTGAATACGCTAAAGTGTGCGAACTGTAATATTGTAATAAGTGAATTATTATCATTTATACAAAATAAAATTTCTGTAATTGACAATGAAAGCTTAATAAGAATTTGCGCGACTGCTTTTTCTGAAGAGGAGGTAGAATGTGCAAAAAATTTGCTATTTGCTTCTATTAAAACAAACATGAAGAAGGTGTCAAGACGTAAAAATGGTAAATTACACAAAGATTTAGAGGATATGATATGTGTCTTCAAAGTTACAGAACCGGATTTAATCCCTATTTTTGTGGCTCGAGATCTACATAGATTACCGCCGGTTACCTTCGACCATGTCGATGTCACGAAACTATTGAAAGACCTGCTGATTTTGCGGACTGAGATGAACGAAATGAAAAATAGCTACGTTACCACGAAGCAACTAGATGAATTAAAATTGAATTTGGAACAAAATCAACCCCCGGCATCGCTTTTAACATGTAATAATAATAAAAATAATATATAAAAAAAATAAAAAAAATAAAATAAAATAAAAAGCCTTTTATTTCTTGCTTCCTTAGTTAGTAGTTACATTTCTTCAAATAAATACACAAATTTTACAGTTAGTGTTAGTATTATTTTTGTTAGTATATTGTAGTTAGTAAATTTATTATTTGTATGTTTGTGTTTTGATCCTTGTTACATAGTTATGAACGGTGTAACAGGTGGAACAATTATTTTACGTAAAAACGAGCGTCCGTCTGATAGACGGCCGATCGCAACAAAAATGATGAATAAGGAGATCGGGTGGACGACGGTGGGAAAGGAATTTTTCCCATTCGCGTTGTTTTCCTCTAACATTGAGGATAGTACTTTATAAGTTAGAATTAATTTTTTAATGTATAATTTAAACTAAATAAATTAAATATATTTAAAAATCGTATTTTGCTAAACCTCTAACTGCAACCAACGTAACTGGCGCAGTCGGTAGGATAGCCGAAAGAAGTCACTGAATTGATCAAGGACATCGGCTATCTCGAAACTACATCGTGGTGCAGTGGTGGAGGCGTATCAAGACATAGATACAAAAGAGCAGCGAAACGAAAATGTTCCCGGTAGGCGATCGCAGACTCACCATCAGGATAATTCTAATGATATTACTCCAGCAAGCGCAAGGACAGGATATAACGATTGATTCCTTAGAATCTGGACCTGGAATACTTCCGTTTAAATTAGGCAATACAAAAATCATATCACACTATCATTCATTTTTAAATAGTATAGATTTAGACGAAATTAGAAATCAAACGGTATTGACTAAAATCCAAATATCCGATGTTAAATTATATTTGAATAACAAATCTTCATCTCTTTATGAACCTCATCTGCATTACCTTGACAATAAATTAAACAGAGCAATCAGCTTTTTGAACACATTTGGGCATAATCGTGTTAAAAGAGGGCTCATTAACGGCTTGGGATCTGTAATCAAGAGTATATCCGGAAACCTTGATTACACTGATGCAATTAGGTATAATAATGCCATAACAATTCTTCAAAATAATGAATATAAATTAGAATCAAAAATTAATGAGCATATTAGCTTAGCTAAAGAGTGGTCTATTCACAGTTCTAAAATCCTTGATAACATTGTTCAAAATCAGAATAATTTAACTAAAATTCTTAATACTATTATAAAAAATTCCAATAATGTAGAAATTTATGCCCATATGGCTCAATATTTTATGATTATAAGTGATAATATAGATAATTTATATGAGGAACTTTATAGAATAGAAAATAGTTTAGGTTTCATTCGTGCATTGAGCACTCCTCATTCTATTATTAGTGTAGTAGAGCTTAAGAAAATGATTAGGAAACTTAGCCTTTTATATTCAACAGATGAAATACTTAGCTTAGAAACTAGATATTATTATGATATTATTAAATTAGGTTACTTCTATGTCGAGGATAAGATAATTTTAGTTTTAAAAGTTCCAATCACCCTACCCCAGTCCTATGATCTTTACCGGCTATCAGTTGTTCCCAATAAATATAATGAAATCCTAATTCCTAACCAACCATTTCTAGCAATATCCAGGAATAATTCGATGTACATAGAGGCTGAATGCCCAAAGATCAATTATTTATACCTCTGTAAAAAACCTGTCAATTACATAATTCAAGAGAAACCGGACTGTATTACTCACTTGATCAAAATTCACGAAATTGACAAATCTTGCAAAACAACTCATGTGATACTCAAAGATGAAGCAATAGACCAATTGGATGAGAAACATTACATCTTAAGCTTCCCAAATCCAACAAAAGTGAAAATGTTCTGTGCTCATGAAATATATAAAACGATGCAAGGGAGTTTTCTTGTAACCATACCAGTTAACTGCAATGTCAAGACACCAACTTTTACCATTGAAAATTCTAATGACCATGTGAAAGGATATGCCATTAATATAATAGAACTGCCTTTAACCCCAGGTCAAAGAGATACAAAAACATCAGCAATAGTATTAAACTCTATTAACCTCCAGAAACTTCACTCAATTAGTTCAAGATTAGCCCTGCAGACACCAGTTGAATTAAATAAAGTCAACGACAGTATAATATATCATACCACGATTCCAATTTACTTAATACTAATTATAGCAAGTTTACTTGGTATTGGAATTGCTTATAAACGATTTTGGCTCCAAATCTCAAAAAATACTAAGCCTCACGAAGCAACAGACAAAAGTAATGAACAAGAAATGGACACTGCAATTAACCCCCATGAAGTTATAGTTGATATCAACAAAATCTCAGCAACTTTTCCCTCTCAAGAATAGTTGCTGTTCTGCGGAGGGAGATGTTACATAGTTATGAACGGTGTAACAGGTGGAACAATTATTTTACGTAAAAACGAGCGTCCGTCTGATAGACGGCCGATCGCAACAAAAATGATGAATAAGGAGATCGGGTGGACGACGGTGGGAAAGGAATTTTTCCCATTCGCGTTGTTTTCCTCTAACATTGAGGATAGTACTTTATAAGTTAGAATTAATTTTTTAATGTATAATTTAAACTAAATAAATTAAATATATTTAAAAATCGTATTTTGCTAAACCTCTAACTGCAACCAACGTAACTTCCTTTTCCTTTGTTTTTTTCTTTTTGCGTTTATTTTTCGTAATCATATATGTATATTTTATTTATCTATTTATTACTTTTTTTTGTTCTATTCCTTTCCATTAATTAATTTCTAAATTTACTTGTTTATTTTTAATTTAGTTATTTCTGTTTATTTATGTATGTATATATATATATATACATATATGATTTGATTTTATGTATATATTAAAGTATGTGTATTAGGCAAGAACCCCTGTACAGGTGAAGGCCTCCTCCAAAGATACCCAGTCTTCCTTTGACTGGGCTTTTTGTTTGTAGGGTTTTATTTTTTAAGTTTTATTTTTTTGGTGACTTGGAGGGTTTTGGTCTTGATCTTCCACGGTGACCAGCCGGATTGGAAGAATTAATTTATTTTTTGTTTTATTTCCTGTTTATTCTATGTGAGAGGGGGTGTTAATTGCTACAAGACTTGTTTGTATTCTCAAGCTTCTTTGAAGGGTAATTTGAGTTTTTTCTACTAAAAAAGTTCAATAAACCCGGTTTTACTGGCCCCTCAGCAAGGCTGGAAGATCTGTGTAAGTTACTCCTAATCTTAGTCGTTTTATTGAACTGTGTATTTGGTTCATTTTTGTGGCCGCTTCCTGGTGAACTGGAAAGCATACGTTTATGTTTGGTTGGAGAGTTCGGGTTTTTGTTAAGAATCTTTAATTTATCGTAGACAATGATCACTGAGTTTCCTTTTTCTTTTTCAATCTTTGCCTGCTCTTGTAGTTCTTTTCGTTTCTTTAAAATATGCTCTGGGTAGTCCTCTTTTATATAGTACGTAGTATTTTTAAGTTCTTTCTTCTGTTTTAGTATACTTATTTTAATCCCAAGTGTTAAAAATTTGATTTTTATTGGTCTAGGCCTATCTCCTTTTTTGCCTATTCTTCTGGCTTCCTGTATGTCCCTCTGATCAATTTTTACATTTAAGTACTTATTAACAAAACTAGTTAATGTATTTTCCAAGTTTGAGTATGATGATTCAGTTTCTTCCAGGCCGAATAAAATGATATTTCTCTGTCTAGATTGTTTTTCCAAGAAATACAATCTTTTTTCTTGACTATCCAGGTTAACTTTGAGGTTCTCGTACTTTTCTTCCCAGGAATTAAATTTTTCGTCTAGTATACTATCAATATTCTGTGTAACTTGCTCTGTTACTTTTTCTCCGTTTTTTAAAATCATTGTTTTCTGTTCGTCTAGTTCATTCTGTATTTTCCGTAAAGCACTTAAGACTTTCTCCATAATTATTATTATTATTATTTCTTATTTTGAGAATTTCTAAGAATAATAAAATATCATATAATGTAATAATGTGTAATGTCTTTTGACTGGTAGCGAACTCTTGTGGCTCAAATTCGAACTGGTAACCCAATCAAAGAAAACTTTATCGATGGATCGTATACTTGGTTCTCGTTACTTACAAGGGATGGCGTTAGTTGCGTAAATAAGTTGTTTATTTTTGCAAATTTTTAACAAAGTTTTCTTATATATTCATGTAATACGTTTTTTTTTTCCCACAAAATTTATATTTAATTGGCACTAGTCACAGTTTCGCGAGTTTGATCACTTTAAATGTTGTATTTTTTGAAAAAGTCATAAAAGATAACACACTAACGGTCTGTTTTTTTGTTTTCACTATAAAACCTCTTTCACTAGTTATTTGTCCGTATCCACAACGTATGTCGTCTATCTTAGTATCTTCCACCAGTTGTCTTCTTTTTACTGACTATGAACTTGTATTCAATTTTTAAAACGCAAAATAATACAGAGAACGATGTGAACCGTGGCTCAGTGGCGCCCCTCCATTAACATGTAATATTAATACGAAAAAAAGAGGAGGGTATGTACTTGATAGTGGGCCTATCGGCCTATTACCAGCTGAGATCGACACAATAACGGCAAGTCAAAGCGAGGATCGTACGGAGTCACCAAAGTATCGTTATCTCGCTCACGCTCATAAGGCGGACGTCGGAAATAAAGACAGTGCATGCGCACTCAAGAATTCAAAATTGATTGAAAACGTTATATATACTGATATGATCGAGACGGAGGCGCAGGCGGCCGGCCATACGGATACGAATACAGAAATCAAACAACCCACGATTGCGGATATTGCTAAAAAGGGAGAATGGAAAACGCAGAATGCAAAAAATTGTGAGTGGGTCACTGTACAAAACAGAAGGTATAGGAATCGATTTGATGGGAATATAGGGAAAGCAGCTACTGATAATACCGAGAAGTTTAAAGCGGCTGAAGTTAAAATACCGTTGTTTATTTCAAATGTGAACAAAGAGACCGCAGAAGAGGACATTTGTGATTATATTAAAAACAAAACGTCGGAAGTCGTTTCACTTGAAAAAATTAAAATGAAAAAGGAAAGACCGTGCAACGCATATAAAATACTCGTAAATAAAAATAAATTGAAAATATTTTTGGATGATCAGATTTGGCCTGATGGTATTACATTCAGGCGTTTTATATATTTTAAGTATAGAAAAGAAGAAGGGAAACCCTCTTCCCAGAACTAAGAAACACAAACATGGATAATTCTTCAAAATTGAGCATAATAACATTTAATTGTAAAAATGTCAAGAGGTCATTGAACTGTGTGCGATCACTATGTATGACAGCTGACATTGTATTGTTACAAGAAACATGGTTATATCCACATGATTTATGCTATCTAGAAAATATAGATCATGAATTCAGTTATACTGCAAAATCTTCGGTGGACACATCAGCTGGTATTTGTAAAGGAAGACCCTTCGGGGGGCTTGCAATATTATGGCGTAAAAGTGCATTGAAGTGTGTGACTGTAGTGCAATGTGATAGTGATCGGATTTGTGCAATAAAAATAGTAGTAAACGACAAATGTTTTATGGTTATAAATACGTATATGCCGACGGATTGTAGTGACAATTTACCAGATTTTACGAACTGTCTAAGTGAAATTTTGTCTATAATACAATACAATAATATTGAATCTGTTTATGTAATGGGGGATTTCAACGTGTTACATAGTTATGAACGGTGTAACAGGTGGAACAATTATTTTACGTAAAAACGAGCGTCCGTCTGATAGACGGCCGATCGCAACAAAAATGATGAATAAGGAGATCGGGTGGACGACGGTGGGAAAGGAATTTTTCCCATTCGCGTTGTTTTCCTCTAACATTGAGGATAGTACTTTATTAGTTAGAATTAATTTTTTAATGTATAATTTAAACTAAATAAATTAAATATATTTAAAAATCGTATTTTGCTAAACCTCTAACTGCAACCAACGTAACTAACGCGCACCCAGGTGAGACATTTTTTACAGAACTTCTTAGTTTTTGTACTGAGCAAGAATTATTGTGTGTAGATGCTAACCGCCTCGGCATCTCATCACAAACGTATACATACATAAGTGACTCGCATGGGTGTAAGCGCTGGCTAGATCACTGTCTTGTAACTCATTCGGCGGCAAGAACAGTTGTTAACATTAAAGTTATGCTTGATACGTATTGGTCAGATCATTTTCCTTTGAAATTAGAGTGTAATATAAATGTAATTAGATCAAAAACTAGTGCGATTAAGATTGCAAATAGCGGTATTCGATGGGGGGAAAGAAATACTGAAGATATTGCAAAATACTCACAATTATGTAATAATAAGTTAAAAAATTTTGAGTTTCCTGCACAATTTGAACAATGTGCGGACTATTTTTGTAGTAACTTACAACATAAGTGTTTGTTGGATAAAATGTATAAAGATATTGTTTGTATATTGGGCGATGCTGCTTGTAAAAGTAGATCGTTAAGGGGCTGTAAAAGGAAATATAAGGGTATAAAAGGTTGGAACAAACATGTTAAAGAATCTCACGCAAATGCCAGAGTTAAGTTTCAAATATGGACGTTGTATGGGCAACCCACTAGTGGGCATATATTTGAGGAAATGAGGTTAAGTCGTAGGATATTTAAATCCAAATTAAAATGGTGCATTAAAAACCAAGAAAATATAGAAATGGATATTTTGGCCTCCTTATATACGAAAAAGAAATTTTCAACATTTTGGAAGGGAACTAGAAAACTAAATAATAGTCCAAGTCTTCCAGTTAGCGTGGAGGGTAAGAGTGACTATGCTGAGATAGCAAATGTATTTAGGGAACATTTTAAAGTTATTTCTCCTCTTGAATCTCAGCCGGGAGTGAACGATGCTGAGTCTTGCCAATCGGAGTCCTCTATAAAGGTTCAATTGTAAAGAAATAAAAGATGCAATTAAAAATATGAAGAGAGGTAAGTCTCCCGGACACGATGGACTCAGCATCGAGCACCTACAAAATGCTGGTATACATATGCCAGGAGTGTTGACAATGTTCTTCAATCTCTGTATAGGACATTCTTACTTGCCACAAGAGATGTTGGACACAATAGTTGTACCTATTGTAAAAAACAGAACAGGAGACATAGCGGATAAGGGTAACTACCGGCCTATTTCACTTGCGACGGTGATAGCAAAGGTATTTGACAGCGTGCTCGACTCACGCATCGGTGGATATGTACAATTACATGATTCGCAGTTTGGTTTTCGGTCTAAGTTGTCAACTGAGTGTGCCATTTTTGCGTAGAAGCACGCTGTCAAATATTATACTGATAGGAAAACACCAGTGTATGCTTGTTTCCTGGACTTGTCAAAAGCCTTCGACCTGGTTTCCTATGATATCCTGTGGGAAAAGCTTCGGAGCAGCGGCATTCCTGCTTCACTAATATCTATATTGTCCATCTGGTATGATAATCAGAGAAATTTCGTAAAATGGTCAAATGCTTTGTCTGAGCCATATAAACTTGATTGTGGAGTGAGGCAGGGAGGTCTCAGTTCTCCGAGGCTTTTTAATATTTATATCCATTCTACCGTCAACTTTACTAAGTGATGTACGTGATTAAGCGTTAGCGTTAAGTTATTTAATAAATCTTCAATCGTAGTTCGAGGACTAAAATTATTGAATAAACTGTATCATTGCGTGCGGTGTAAATAGAAATAATAATTTACACATGTGTATGTGTCAGTGCCAATAACTGTGTGATATAGGAGTGAACTTTAAATTTTAATTTTAATTAATTTGTGTCGGTGCTTTGTAGTCTACGGACTTTTACTATTATATTCCTCGTATCGGCAAAATGAGTTCTAAAAATAATAAAGATATTGGTAACGTAACTTATAGACATGCTAAGCCGTCGACATCGTCTGGGCAAAGTCCACCAACAACTTTAGATAGTCTCAATCCAATAGTGACTAACTTGGTTCGACAAGAAATTCGCCTAGCTATACGCGAGGCGATTACAGCGGAGTTTGAATTTATTAAGAAAGAACTATCGCATTTTGAAGAGTCAATGAGGTCTATAAAGGAACAATTTGATATTGTGCAGAGTACCGTTTTCGAGTGTAAAAATGAAGCAAATAAGGTCGGCGAATCTTTAATCTCGCTGAACAGTCGTTTAAATGATATAGAAAAATCAAATAACTTTTCCTCCGACCGACTAGATGATTTGGACACGCGTATGAAGTCATTCGAACTGTGCTCGAAAACTAACTCAGACTACTTAGAAAAACTACCTCTACTGGAGACTAAAATAATAAACATGGAACAGCAAGCTAGGGAGTGCAATATTGAAATTGTAAATGTCCCTGAACGCCGTGGGGAAAATTTGTTGTCGATATTGGAATGCCTGGGGAATGAAATTAAACATCCCATACAATCGTCTGAGATCGTCGCCGTCCACCGAGTACCTCATGGTGGCCAACAAGACCGAAGACCGAAAAACATAATTGTGAAATTTGCGAGTAAAGTCACGCGTGACAACGTGTTGTGTGCATACCGCGCTGTCCGGACCCTGGACTGTAATATGCTATCCATTTCGGGCTCACCGACTCGCGTATACGTAAACGAGCATTTGACTTTGCATTACAAACAATTATTTCGTCAATGCCGTGATGCTGCGAAACAACGTGGCTATAAATATGTGTGGGTCAAGCACGGTACCGTCCTCACACGGAAAGCAGATACTTCGCCTGTCATTGCAATTAGGTCACCGTCAGACATTACAAAAATTAAATAATGAATTATTATTGTGCAGTATAGCGGTATATACTTTTGCCTTTTTAAAATGTAGAATATTACAATTTGAAGTTAAGTTTTATTATACCAATAATTTTCGTAAATATTTTTTATATGCATACTGTAAAGCATTGAATGAGTACGAAATAATATTATATGATTTATTTTTAAAACTTATTCATAAAATTTGCACATCTTACATATATTATAACTCGATCGTAAGCATGTTTATTGTTTTGCATGGTTTTTATATCTATATACTTTGCAAGCTATTTTCATTGTGTAATATAATAGTGTTTTGCGTTTATTCAAACACTCAGAATGCCGCATATGAAACCTAATTTTACTTATAGATCCTTGTTGTTATGTATTGTTCCTTTCAGATATGGAATAAGTATAAGATAATATTACCTAATATTTTTATATTGATAATATAAATTACAGTTGGAAGAGTATTCATTTATTATGCTATATAAATGTAATAAAAGTAACTGGTATCATTGATCACCTTAATCAACTTCTATACTACGATTATGTGTTACTTAAGATAGCTATGTGGTGCTCACAATATGCGTTTATTATTGTATTATTATTGAGTGGGTGTCTGTATGTATATGTATGTGTATACGTATGGATGTGTATATGTATATGTATATATAGTATATTTTAGTAACTTTTTTCTTTTGTCAATAGTTCGGAATTCATTATAAATTCTGTACGAATCATAACACTATTGGTGTACTATATATGTATACTTATCATGTGTCATAGTCCTCTGCGATGAATAATCAGATTTCTATTACTAGCAGAATTGCCGTGGGCTTAGAACGAAGCTGCATACCTTGTATATAAATATTTTATCAAATTTGTTATGATATCATCATTTTAACTGAGACCTGGCTGCATTTCGACATAGCTGATAATTGAATTTATTGATACTCGTTACAGGTTTTTCGTAGGACCGGGGACCGCAAGGGTAGTGGACGGCGTGACGGAGGAGGTTGTACTATTCGCCGGTACGGAGAGAACTCCATGTTAGTGAATTGACTGGAACACTTCTGGATACCCCGCTGTCCCTTTCTATTGATCACTTAATGCTTGAACTTAGAATTGAAGATACTTATTATTTTATAAGCGCAATTTATATACCTCCTGGCCAACCGTATGATACCTACTATTCATTTATGTGTCTTTTAGAAAATAGAATATTGAATAGGAGTGGTTATTACAACGATTTTTTCATTGTGGGTGATTTTAATATTCCGAATATAGAATGGACTAGGGATAGCTCCGTATCACAACTGCACCCGGTCATTGACCATGCTTGTCATGTAGTACTTTCCTTAATTTTATGTCAGCTGTTGGAGGATTCCAGCTGAATAGCTTGAGAAACAAAAACAACAGAATACTAGATTTTTTCATAACAAATGAAACTAATTGTAACTTGCTGTCTGTAGCTGCATCGTTGGTACCATGTGATGATCATCATCCACCGTTTCAAGTTTTCATTCCTCTTCCCAAGCAATTTCAAAATTTGTTGAATAAACCTTATATAAAATTTATTTTTAAGGATGTAGACTATGCAAAAGTTAGGGAAGATATAAGATATACCAACTGGGTAGATCTTTTTTCAAACAAGAATGTTGAGGGTGCTACTGCCATCTTTTACGAGAAACTTTATGGCATTTATAAAAAACATATACCTACTAAGGTAATCAATCTTTCTCATAATCAATATCCAGTGTGGTTTACGCTTGATATTATTCATCTTTTCAAGAAGAAAAAGAAGGCGTGGATAAAAATGAAAAAATACAACAGTGATTCTAATTATAATGCTTACTCGGTGCTGAGAAGAAAATTTAAATATAAGACTAAAAAATGTTTCAAAAAATATCTATGTAATGTTGAGAAGAGTATCAGGCGTAACATAAAATTTTTTTGGACTTATATATCAAACAGAAAAAATGCTAACTATATACCTAGCTATATGGTGTACAATAGTGCAGCTGCCAGTGAAGCCACTGAAATCTGTGAATTGTTTTCTAAATACTTTCAATCTGTCTTTACACCCTCACAGGTGCCTAGTAATTTTGATATACACGATATAAGTATAGACGACCTTCAAAGTCCGTGTAACCTCATCTGTAACTTAAACATTTCTAAAATTGACGTTAAAAAGACTCTCTTATCTTTAGATATAACCAAAGGGCCCGGGGTTGATAACATTCATGCTTGCTTCTTGAAAGAAGTAGCAGATGTAATTGATGAACCGCTTCATTTCTTATATAATAAATGCCTATATGATGGTGAGTTTCCAAGTGTATGGAAAACTGCTAGGATTGTACCTGTTCATAAGGGAGGTCCTGACAATAATGTTGAAAACTATAGACCTATATCAATTTTGCCAATATTGTCGAAGATCCTCGAGAGATTAGTGCATAATGCTATATATCCTTCTATCCACAATATAATTATCCCACAGCAACATGGATTCATGCAGAAACGTTCTACGGTAACTAATCTGTTATCATACACAACATATTTATTTGAAGCACTTGATGCCAATAAGCAAACTGATTGCATATACACTGATTTTCAGAAAGCCTTTGACAGAGTGGACCATAAGATATTGTTAGAAAATTAGCCTTCATGGTATCCGGGGAAATCTATGGCGTTTTTTAATCTTATCTTTCTGCACGGTCCCAGAGGGTAGTGTTAAAGGGTTTTGAATCATCTTGCGTACCTGTGAGCTCTGGTGTACCACAAGGCTCAATATTGGGTCCGTTACTTTTTTTAATATTCGTGAACGATATTGGTATCTGCTTTAAACATTGCCATTTTCTTATGCATGCTGATGACCTGAAAATATATCGAACAATTGAATGCTTGGAAGACCCAGCTAAAATCCAGGATGATTTGGATAGATTTTCAATATACTGTCGTGTTAATGGATTGAATCTAAGTCTGAGCAAATGCAAATCTCTGACAATTACTAAGAAGAAAAGTTACATTGATAGAACGTATTGGCTCAGTGGTGTTTTACTCGAGAGAGTCAAACAAATTAGAGACTTAGGTATTACCTTAGATAGCAAAGTTCATTTTGACATTCATGTAGAAAATATTGTAAATAAGGCGTTTAAAATGTATGGCTTCGTTCTGAGATCATGTAATGGGTTCAAAGATTATAGAACTTATTTATACTTATATAAATCTCTTATCAGATCTCAACTAGAATATTGTGTAGCTATTTGGAATCCACTTTATTTAAAGTACATCAATGCTGTTGAAATGGTACAGAAGAAGTTTTTGAAATGTATACATTATAAATGTGCTCATAGTCAGTTATCTTATGATTTGTTGTTAGACAAATATGATTTACTAAATTTAGCCTCCAGACGGATACAGCTCAGCATTTGTACTAGACATATGTCATAATAAATTATGATTGTATAGATTTAATTGGAAAATATGTAACAAGTTACCTGTTAAAGCCAATTATTCGCACTACTCGTCCAACATAGACTTTTTGCAACTCCATATGTAGAAACTATGCTGGTGGGTTAGGGCACCAATTCGGCCGCATGCTCGAATGATATATTGTTAATTTAACGACATAGACATTTTGGGCTTGCATGCTGGTACTTTATGAGAGGAATAATAGAGAATCAAAACATAAAAAATATTCAAAAGTCAACAGTAACTTGACTGCAGAACACTTTCAAGTCTGAACCCAAGGGAATTAGCTACCGTAGGGCGGTCAGGTGACTGATCAAACTAGTACTAATTTGGGCTAAGTAAATATTTGCCTTGATGTTATATACCAACATGGGAAATTTTAGATATGGGAGTATAAAAATTTCAATTTTTTATAGTTTTTTTTTAATTTTC